>VZRS01004256.1:295188-324199 GCA_013398055.1 Ifrita kowaldi
GCTCCTGTGCGGCCGCTGATCGGCTCTTCTCATCGCCGGAGGAAGAACAAAAGGTTTCCTCTGTGTGGATCCTCTCTGAAAAACTGCTGTTGTACCGGGGGGTGAGGAAGGGTGAATTCCCAGCTTCCCAGCCTTGCCAAAATAGCACACAATGAATGGTCAGCAGAAACAGGGGAAGGACAGCCTCGTGGCTGAAGCACTGCACTGAAGCCATCACTTCGGAGGTCTGTTCGGTCAGTTCCTGGCTTTAACACTGACTTCCTTTATGTCCCAGGGAAGTCACTCTACGAGCGTGATGAAAATGCCCACCCTTCGAGGAATGTGCAAGGCTTTCCCACTCAATTCCTGCACCTGAACCTAGAAGTAACCTTTCTCCCACAAAAAAAAAAAAAAAAACGGGAAAAAAAAAAAAAAACCACCACCAAGCCAACCAGCCCCCTCAGCAGAAGTATCCCAGCTTTCTGCAGAGGAGCTCATTGGTCTCTTTGAAATGAATTGCAGCTGTGATTACTTGCCTCACGTTCCCACGAGGCTCCACAAAGCTCCTGCTGCCTCTGCTGGTGCAGCCCAGAGCACTGATAAAGCAGTCTGAGGCTTTCCCAGCCTTCACGTTACAGACACTTTGGTAGCTGGCCAGAGAACATCCAGCGCTGCAGGACCTGGGCATCAGTCTGGTCCTACAGGAACAGTTGTTCTCTTGCTTTGAAAGCTGTTGCAAAGGCATCCAGCTAGATACGTCTGACTTCTAGAACTGCAGATTGCAAACACCTGGAGGGGTCAGGCAACAAACTAGTAGTCTTTGGGGCCAGGCCTTGGAAATTTCTTCCCTTAAAAGAGAGATGAGATAGAAATTCCTGCCCTGAGGGTCACTTCTTAGCTTGCTTAGTTCTCACACATGAAGGATGAGTCAGACACAGTGCTCATCATAAAAACCCTCATATGCACAGCATTTTTCTCCCATTTTAAAATGTGGTCCGAAATTCACAACTTCAACTACTTGATGTTTCTACAGGCAGTTAGAAAGCCAAGGGCAATTTGTATTTTACTGTAGCTGTAATAGTCTTACTCTCACAAAAGGACTTAAGAACCACAGAATACCCTGCCAGAGATACCTCATGATGATGTGTGTGGGGAGGAGAGAGATGACTGCACATGAGCACCTACACTGTCACTGAACACCCATGGGGTCACTGAACCCCCGTGCAGTCAGGCTGCCTGCACTTTCCACAACAGTCTGGCATTCTGCCCTAAACCCACAAGGACCAAAGAAGTGTCATGCAGCCTCATTCTTGGTGCCCTCTGCCCACAGAGTTTACAAACCATGAGTTATACATCCAAAAATACTGGGTTTGGGGAAGTTAAAGAATGAATTATGGTTGTCAGCTCCCCTGCTGATTGTTAATGCACCTCTTGAGAAAGCGGTGTTTTCTGCAATGGCTCAAGGAAGGAAAGCCAGCCAAATCAACTCACAAAGGGCTGCTGTACGGTGTGGAGCTCCAAGCTTTATCCCACACCTCCAAGAATCATCCATGGCCAGGCCTCCAACTCCCCCAGGGTGTGCAGCTGATGGATAATGCTTTTGCACTTTGGTAACAGGCCCCATGCTCCCTCCTCCACTGCAGCTTCAGCTTGGATTCTGCTCATGTCACATCTGCTGCTGCAGCTCCAGGGGTTGCTCATGCCCATGCTCCCAGGACTCTGTATGTTTGTGCCAGGCTGGAGGCAGGCTGAGGCTTTCCTTCTCTCTTCATTCATTTGCTTCTCAGGTGTGAACTCAAGCTGTCATTTGGCAGCTCCCCAGTAAACCTACATGATCTTTCTCTTGGCAATAGGAGAAAGCTGTCAAAATGTAAAGGAGAACGTTCTCCAAAAGATGCTGTTAGGAGTTTAAAGTTGGATTAGCAGCACCAGAGTGTAGGGAGAGGGAATTGTTAATTGTGTCATCTTCTCGCTGTGCCTTTGGGTGCCACCAGGGCCTGCTTTCAGTGGAAACCTGTGAGAGCCCATCTGCTCTCAGATCTGCACTCAGCATCAGCAAACCTCTTTACAGGCAGCTCCCACCTGTGGGTCAGGCACCTCTTGACCTCTCAAGGGCTCTGCCTGTGGTTCTTAGGGCATAAGAAAAAGCATTATCTGAAATACATGCACACAGCTGTTCACCAGAGTAGCTGGACTAACCTGCCTGCATAATCAGGTGCTTGTTATCACAGCATGTTTACATTTTAATAGGGTACTCATTTATGGATTTAAATTTAAACATGAAGAGCCCTCCTGTCAGAATAATGGCCATCCTATAATCCTCTGTATACATCGCAAAAATAATTAGAAATAGTGTTTAAATTAGATCAACTGAATCCAACTACCACTTCCCTAAATTTACATAAATTACTCCCCATCTGTCAAGTGATGTGCTAAACTAATTTTAAGTTTTTATATTCCCTCAGCCCTAATTTATTACACACTTTAACTTCTCCAATTTTTTTCAATCCTTTTGTGCAAGACTTTCCCTTATATCAGTATCTTCAGAACTGAGAAGCAAACACATTTTTCACCTAAAGGTGCTGTTCAAACAGTCACCAAAAAATATAAAGGCAAGCAGTCTAGAGACCTTAAATTGGAGGCCAAGATCCAAAAGCACAGGGAGACCACTATTCTTCCAATTTCTCTCACATGTCAGGGTTTTACCTATGCCAATCACCCAAGGGAGTCCCCTCCTCACAAAACCTTGCACAGACGAGTCAACCCATTGGTCATGTGCAATCTTGCAACTGGGCACTCTGCATGGGTGTCCCACACGTACAGTTTGACTCATCAATTCTTTATTAAAGTAATCATGGGGCAGCTCAAAGGCCACCTGTTTTGCACACAGTAAGAAATCACAATCCAAGTCTCTTCCCTTTTCTTTGCTTTATGGAGAACTGAACAGCACAGTCACCACATACAGGGTGCAAGTAAACATCCTCTTTAGACAGATGACCAGGTCAGATCTCAGACAGATCCTGCTGCAGGTTTTCAGTTCACTTCTTTATGTAACTATGCTCTAGTTTTATGAGCATTTTTCCTTTTTTCTTTTTCACTCTTTGTAAACAGTAGAAACAAAAGCTGAAAATCCCTGTGCTGCTGCATCACATGGAGCTGAGCAGATTTGCAGCTGGATAAAGGACAAAGGACTCTGGCACCAAAGTTTTGGTCATGTGTACTGATGATATATACAGGCCCATGCCCTTTAGCTGGAAGGTAGCATTTACTGGAGGGGTGAGGGAGGGAAGGAAAATTGGGCAATTGAAGAAAATAGTCTGTAACTGCAGTATATACCTTCACTTCCCCAACAGAGACATAGTCTTCACACTTGCTTCACATAGTGTCTGGGTCTGCCTCTGCCTGGATGGCCATTCTTTACCAGTCTCATAATCCAAAGTTTCTGAAGCAAACAGCAGTTTATTTAAATCCCATGGCTATTCCAGAATGCTGGGGTGGCCTCCCAGCACAGAATACAGCTGTCTAATGCTGCAACAAATGATGTCAGGATCCCGAGGCATCTTAAACACTCAACCTCCAGTGCTCACTGTATACCAGACTGAAAAACCCACACACCCTGAAGCTGCACATTCTCCTCCTGCTTCCTCAGGCATTCAGCAATTTGCTGGGCAATCAAGATTTTAACCACAGATAACCTCTCTGCTTATGAGAAACTGCAGCTGGGTAAAAGGCTTGCTGCACAAAGGTAGGAGAGGTGACTGATGGAGTAGCTTCCATCTCATGGGAAGTGTTTGCCCTAACATTGCTATTTCAGAACCACCTAGTGCATGATTGACATCTGATACCTCACAGCACCTCCAGAGAGCAACAGGACATGTTGCAGAGATTCAGACTGTCTGTATGAGGGCACGTCTCATTCCAAATCCCAAGCTTTTTTCTAGTTTTCTGCTGAACTTTCTTTCAACAGAGCACTGAGTGAGGACAGAGACAGTACAAGGGGAGGAAGAGGTCAAGCTAAATAGGAAAAATAATTGTACCTTTCTAACATTTCAGACTTTAAAAGAAAACAGGCAACAAATGGTCTCAAAGAGAGGCCAGCACAAAGCACAGTTGCTCATCAGTTTCCTTCCGAGGGTTCAAACGACAAGCATTCAGGGAACAGGGGAGGAAAGAACAGCTCTCATTTGTTTTTCCTGCTGGTATTCTTTCTCTAAGATGCTAACCCAGACCAACTGCCAGTCCTTTCCCACCCTGTCCTGACCCTGTAGCATCCCCCAGGTAAGGTCTGATTTGGCCACTGAGCCACTGAAGGGTAGATAGAGGAGTTAATGCTCCAGTCCAGCACATACAAACATTCATCCTCTCTGAACTACTGATTCTGGCTCACTATGGACTGGAGTACGAATTACTGACCTACTGTTGATTTTTTCACATTTTCAAGTTTGATCTGCAGCAGCTGCAACAGTCAGAACCATTCTCTGAGGTCTTTGTTTCTTCCTGAAATTAAAATTCAGATTTTTAGGTACTCACATAGCTCCAGGGACTCGCCCCCCTGGAACTTTTCTAATCCTGTCCTATTTGTAATCCTACTTTTACCACATAAACCACTTTAAAAATATTTTATGACCTTGCATATTCTTAGGAGCCACCAAACCCAATGTGTGTTGTTTCTGTAATTAGCATAACTCTCTTGCATAGGAAGTATAATTAATCACATCTCTGAAGTCATCTTACCTCCTTCTATCACACACCTGGACAAGCAATCCCCTTTCTCAAGGCTGGGAAGGCAGCTTCTCCTTATACAGTTTCTCTTCACTACTACAGTCTGCATCTCCCTCCTTCCCCCAACTGCTCTGCCCTCCTGCTTGGCAAACATACAGGAGCATTTCAGCCCTTTCTCTCACCCACAGCTAATTTTGACAGTATGGGAACAACAGAAATCTCAGTGATGCAGTACTGCCTAACAGGAGGTGGAGGCTGATGGCTCCCCATGGGCGCAGTCGTTTCACCCACCTGAGTCTGAATCCAGTTTGACAAATATTTATGCACAGAAGGCAGCCAGGCCTCCCCACATGTCTCCTCTGAGAGGGAGCTTAAAGGCCTTATTTATTTCAAAGGGAAAGGTATCTCTGAATTATAGAAGAGAGCTTTTAGCAGGAAAGAGTTAAGAGCCTAAGGTGTACCCATCCTGCTGTAAACTAGTCAAAGTCACAATCTCTGCACCCTGGAGTATATGACAGGACCCAAATGACTGACTGCCATGTGTCAGCATGCAAGGTTTGATCTGTCTCGTACAGGTAGAAGGATTTTTTTCCATCTTCATCTATTTAGGATTGGGCTTTCCAGAAAACACAATGGAGGATTCACACCCCTGAATTCAAATGGAGCAGGGTAACATAACCTATTTTGCAGTTGCCAGCCTCAGCTAACAAGCTTCTAGTGGGTTAGGACTCAGCTGGGTGTGCAACTGGGCTGTACAGCAGCTGTACAGCAGCTTAGGACATTGGTTTCAGGAGCCCCTGTCAGACTACTGCTTCCCCAGCTGGGAATGGGACTGCTGCAGGAGACATCTCCAGGGTGAGGGTAGAAGGGAATGGCTGGAAGGCCACAGGTTGGTCACTCTTCACCTAATGGGAGTCTGGGATATTATTGATGGATAAATAAAGCTGAACTCTGGTGATCAAAGTAATCATACAAGTCTGAGCAGATACCTGGCCTCACATAGAGATTTATTTGAATCAGGAACACCAAGGCAATTCATCTTCTCTTAACAGCCTCATTCCCTGCTCTGTGTGCTCACTACCCATGGGGCCCAGCTATGCAATCGTTCCCCTCCTTCCCTCTCTGCGCTTTCCTGCAGCATATAGTCGCTAAATATAATCTGACAGTTTACTTTCTCTGGTCCAGAGCCTCAACATCCATGCACTGCTTCTCTGTGCCAGAAGCTCTATTTTACAAGTCAAACCATAGTCTCCCTCCCAGCTCAGCTTGTATGAAAAAATGAGCATATCTTCACATCCTCACTCTTTCTATATCTAGCACTGTTGTTGGAATGGGCTCGCACAGCAACTGCAGTAGCGCAACCCCCAAAAATCTAGCAGCCTCAGAGCCACACAACCAAGAGTTAACTTCTGCAAATGCCAGCTAGCCCTTAGCTCTAATCAGTTCATCCACTTACACTAGTTCCAGTTTTGGCTTAATTCTAAGTCTCTTTGAAGCCATCACACATGTATCATTCCATTAGATAGCAGAGTTCTCACATCCAAGTGGTACCTTACCACTTTTCCGCACCTTTCTGCCTCACCAACTTCAAAAGGTGCCATATTCCTCTAATGTGCACTCACTGAAATGTCATTGAAACCTGTTTCCTAGATGTATTTCCACACCAAATCTCAAGGCCAAATCTCTTAATTTTATTAATTCCAGAAAAATCTGATCCTTGTCAGTATATGTGACACTTCCAGCCCAAGAGGTTATTTAGCCACTTGTTAGTTGCACTCCTTGATTCAGAAATCCAGGGCTCATTAGACTAGTGAGTGCTGTTTAGGTACATACATCACTAGGATAAAGGGATTATTTCAGGGCACAGACTGGCTATCATCTCTAATATGTAGGAAAAGGAGCAGAAGAGCAAACATATACAGCTGGTGTGCTTTTGCTTCTCTGTTGCCAATCTGATATTTCAAGCTGTTTTTATACAAAGGAAGAAGCAGAATGGAGAAATCCTTATCTTAAAAAAATGGCTGGGAGCTCAGTGAATTCAGCAGCTCTTAGGATAAAATACCCACAGTACATTCCCCCCTGGCTGCCTCCTCAGGAACCAGCAGTATTTCTCACAGCTTTCCATTAACCACTTTTATTATCTGAACGTCTGCCCACATGAGTAATTGAGTGAGTCACATCAGCAAAAGACTTGTGGAGTTCTATGAGGAGGCTGTAATGTAAAATTTTTTGAAATCACAGTTTCATTTACAGAATGAGGATTTTTAGCTGTGGTGACAATTTCAAGACCAGTGCAGCAGTAGTGGGAGAAGGAAACACAGAGGTGATAAGGATTTCCAGTTCTTGAAGGTAATTGAGAAAATGTGATTGCTTAGCTCAGTTTGCCACACTGGAACAGTACAGCTATAAAATATATAAAGGCTAATGCATGATGTATGTTTGCAGTATTTTCATCTTTACTATGTAAAAATCACCATCAAGCTTCCTCAAATGAGAAAGACATTTGCTGTGAACTATGGTGTATATACAGCAACAGGCTCTACCTAGTTATCACTGCTGGGATATGAAACCAGAGGCCAGGCAACTTCTACGTAATTTCCTTTTCCTTTGCATTATGCCAATACTAGACTTACAAAGACATCTAGGCGTTTAAACAGTCAAGTAGGTGCTTGACTCTTTGGGAATATTCGAAATCCAAATACCTAAACAGATCCAAAAATTTGGGTTCCAACAACCGAAAACCACAACTAGAATTTCAGTGCAGCTGTGCTAGGCCAATATATTAGATAGTCAATGGTATTCAATGCAATTGTACAGCATAAATAATAGTCATGCAAAGGTTTGCAGAACCAGGCCCATGGCTGAGGTTAATTTAGAGCATTCTGTTAACAAGCAATCAATCTGCTCCTTCCTTTTAGATCACTACCATCAAATCCAGGTGCAGGGTCTGTCAAATTTAGTGTGAGTTCTGCACAGCAGAACTAAGTGCTCTCTCTGCTCCCAAATATCTTGCTTACCAATGAATGTGGGGCAGCTGCAACCACTGCTTTCCCGTGATATGTGACAGTGTATTCTTGCAGGCATCCCTCTCGGCCCCTGTTGACTCACATGGCTCACTCCTCTCCTCCCAAAGCACCTTTCTCCCCATTCAGACTGCTGGAAGAGCTTGCAAAAGCAGGACAGTCACCTCACAAAGCCAGGGCACGTTCAGAAACAAATCTGCCACCACCTTTATCCCACGCAGGACTGTTGCAGGTGGTAGCCAAGCTGCCAGCAGGCAAGGCCTGGAAACGGCATTTGTGGAAACTGAGAGCCACGTAGGAGCACTCGTGCGTGGTGCTACACGGCAGCGTTTGTCACTCCCTGCCCGGCAGTGACCCGGCTCCTGCTGCCCCCGAGCCCTGCCCTGCCCCCGGCTGGCTGACACACACCAGGCACCCGGCAGGAGGCAGCTCCTGGCACACTGGTACTGAGGGCTGCGGAGCAGGGACTGACGCTGCTGCACTCGTGGGATGCAGGGATGGCAGAGCTCCTGCCTCTCCACGAGCTCAGCTGCAAGGCAACTGCACGGGGCGAAGCATGAGAGTGTGGCACAAAATACCACAGTGGCCTTAGAGGAAGCGATGGAATAAACATGATACCTGTAATCACCAACTCACACCTAACAAGCCCTACATGAGTATGTCAATTGCTTTTCAGTCCAAGAAACTATAAACGCCGGATTATGCATTTTCATGTTAATGCTGACATCAGGGCATTGCGTTATTCACAGAATTAGGCACAGTATATCTGTCCACAGTGCATCTGATAGAGCATCCAACAGTGGCGTAAGTGCAGCTTTTTTCCATGCTGCTGGTAGGTTTTATCAACGAAGATGTAGGGAAGTTGACAAGTCATCTTAGCTAGATCTGAGCCTTGCTTATTCTGTATCAGGTCTTGGCCAATGTGAAACAGTGCCGCCAAGTGCCAATTTCCACAGTTTTGATAGTATGTATTTTGCTTTTTTAGACACCCTTATTTGCATCCTCTCCCTCCCCCCAAAAGATAAATGGCCAAATATGACTTACTTTTTTCTCTTATTAATCCAATAGATTTTTGTTCCTTTCCTGAATTCATGGCCTAGGGAAGTTTGGTCAGGAAAAGAACCTTAATGGGTGAACTGTTCTTTCTGTTTTCCTTATGACTAATCATTCCCTCCCAGTCTCCCCTCCCCAGGGTTTCTGAGCACAAAGTCCTTGCAGGAATCATTTGGTCTCTTGCTGAAACACAGGCCCTGAGCTAGCAGGTACACAGCACTGCTGGAGTATCTTGTTCCATCAGTTAAATTAAAGAACTGAATCCAGTTGATGGCTGGGCTCACCAAGCTCTCTTTTAGAGAGGATACCCAGGGCCTTCTGCTGTAAAGCTCTGAAGGGGAAGATGATCACTTTATCCTTGCTGCAGTGTCTGAGTCACCACTGAATTGGAAGCAACTGTTAAAAAAAAAAAAAAAAGCCTTTTTTGGTGAGACTTCAAAGTTGGCAGCCAAGCAGGCACAGCATTGGATGTGCCAGGCTCGTGACAGAGCTGACCTGCCTGGATGCCAGCAGGGAGGTGGGAGCAGAGCGTGCCAGTGCCTGTGAGTTGCTCTGCACTGCAGAGACTGGAGCAGAGAAACTTCAGAGAGGTTCAGATGTGGCCCCAGCACTGATACCCCATATCAAGAGCAAATATTTCCTGCATAATAGTGTCACTGGAGCATCACTTGTCCACCTACAGGGATGTTTCACTGTCATCAAAGTAACCAAGATGCTCACCGGGGACATCTTTTAGCTGGTTTCTCTGCCCTTTCAGTTCTGCATCCTCTCCTCTTTGGCCAAGGCAAAAGGCCTCAGCTACCTCATCACTACTACTATCACTTCACTGTACATCAATTAAAATTAAGATTTTGTGCCAAGTTACACTAGTTTTAATGTAAAATCCTGCAAGATTTGTCCTTGTGACTTTTAACTGGTCTAGCACTGATTTATTTGAACTACTTGTCCCATTAAAGAGATGATCAAGTGCTTGCACCAAAGATTTTGGAGCAGATATAGAACTATGACTGATGCTTCCTGCCTCCTGGAAGCAAGGCTTTCTTTACAGGAGCATTAAGATCATAGAAATCGCACATACTTCATTTATCTTGGGAGCAGGCTCCTCTGTAAAAGAAACTGGAATGACCTGAAAAGTAGGGGGATAAATTCTTTCCACTCCAACCCTCCCCCAAATCTTTTTGGGAAACACAACTGTGTTTTTGATGCTAAAATTCACAGATTTAAAAATACTTATCTTCAAGGAATGTTGCCATGGAAACCTTTACTGTGTCTCCTTCCCCACCCTCCATATGTGAAGAACATTTTCTTCATCTTTTTTATTTTCCTGTATGTGGTAGTTCCTCTTCTCCGTCTGCTACCACCAAAACCCTGGCATTGATTTCTAAGAGATGTCAAACAGGCCTTTTGTTTAGTTGAAAAGTCACGGCTAAAAACCACTCCTGAGCTGAACTACAAACAGGTGTCAAGATGGGTTCATACCCTCAGGCTCCAGAGAAAGATGCCTGGAATGTTTTCTAGCAGTTCTTGCTTTGGACAAGTGGAAAGAAGCAACAAGAGCTGCCATGGTCATTAAAACAGTTTCACTTCCTGGTAGCATAACCCACAAGTGATGGAGATTTTCCTTAATGCTTTTCTGAGGTACTGCTCTACCCCAGTCCTTCTGCCCCAAAGCCACAAGAGGATCTGAGCACAAAAAGGAAGTCAATAAGCTACGGGCTTCCCTGTGCTGATCAGGATGTATCTGTATCCAGAGGTCAGCGTCAGGGAGCCCCTTCTGTAGCATTAACAGACACCTTGGCAGGTGATACCTGGCCCTGTTGAGGGGTGAGGCTGTACAGACATCTCCTGCTGTCAGTGGGGAGCGTCACAGACAGTGAGAAGGCAACATGCTGACCTCTGAGTTAAGCAGTACCAAATGTTCACGAGCAAACTAAGCAGGTGAGAGTGCTTTCCCATTTTGTATTGACAGCAGCCCCAGGTTCAAGTAACTGCACAGCTAGTGGGGGAGCTGGCACAACAGCTGCCCAAGGGACTTTAAATCAGCAAACATCCACCCAGCCCAATAACCAACACTTACTTTTGGAGCAAGAAGGACAGAAATCGCCAAGACCATCCTTTTCATGTACCAGTGGAAAATAAAAAGATGCAGCCCTAAACTCTGTGGTGCATGCCACAGCCACTACCAGCAAGTCCTTAAACTGCTGGGAACAGGGTATTACTAATTTGCAATGGCACTTCTATATGTAGCCCATGTTAATTAAAATGTAGAGATAACAGCATTCATAGATATTTTGGAGGTAATGGGAAGCTACATCAGTAAACTGTCTGCTCTGCTCAAAGTTGCTAACACCTGCCTCACCAGTTGCCACCAGGACAAGGGGCAAAGTGAAAGGCTTTGCCAGCCATAGAGAGCCATGACAATGCACCTGTGCTGCCTGCCTGCTTCGGAGGGCAGCAGGTTGCATGGGCACACAGATATACTTGGCCTCTCACCTTTCATGAGTTTGCAGCTCTCTGTAGAAACTTGTCCTACAGTAAGAGCCTAAGGAATGAAATGACAGCTTTTGTGTGTGCTTTTCAAAACCATCCTGTCAGATTTGTGAAGCAGCTTGCTGGTGCAGAGCAGGAGTATGAAGCATAAAAAGCAACAGTTCCCTATATTATAGAAGCAACCTCCCCCTCTTGGCTTTCTTCCTAGACTAAGACATTTTTTTCCACAGGTTGCCCATATCCCCATATTACAGGCAGAAGGCATCTCTGGGCTTTAGATGTGTCCTTAGTGCGTGGGTCTGAGCAGCACTGACAAACCCCTGTCCTCTACTGACTGGACTCCTGAGATGGGTTATCTGCATCAGTGCAGGCACTGACTCAGGCTTTTCCCTGGGCTGGCATCAACAGTGCTGTGGCTTTGACTGCACTCTTGTGACATGGCTAGTGTACACTCCCTATCCCAGTCATCTTCTTTTTTCCTCACAAAATTTGCAGGAACACAACAGTGTAGAGAATTCAAATCCCTGTCAAATGCAGCTGATTTGGCCCAAGGGTTCAGAAGTTAATTCTTGTGAGAAGAGAAAGGGCAAAATGGCCAAAAAAGAATGGGAAGGGTGCACACTCTATGAACACAAGTCTTCCTTAGGAAACCAGGCCAAACAAGAACCAGTGACAGTGCATGCCAGACAAGGGGCGAAGGCAGAAATGGGAGAAAACTGGTATTTCAATCTTCAAATCAAAACAGATTAAAACTTCCTAAGAAAGCTACATTCCATGAACATTCCCATACAAAAAAAAGGAGTTTGCTGCACAAGGATCCACAGCTGGGCTGATGAGTGTTGCACTACATTGCCATAGCTGGGCTATCTGAAGCGACTGACACACATAGAGCAAGGAATGGAAACCTACAGACTTCAGCAAACAATGTGACCTCAGTGCCACTCCCAGCAGTGCATTAGGAATGCCTGAGAGCGCCTTACCCCCCTCCTTCCCCTCCATGCTCAACACATTTCCTTAACTGATGAGTCAGGGTGCTTTTTGACAGCACTTTTGAGCAAACACGAACTAATCACTGGCTTTCTCCAGCACACTGGGCCACATTCTTCTCCTGTATCAGTCATGGGCTCCTGTAGCACGACTGATCACTGGCCCAGACTAAGTACAGCCTAGGGGTGCAGGCTAATGGAAAATTCCTAATGAATTACATGGAATCACTCCCATTTTTGATTCCTGTAACTGGGGAAGGGGCTGTTGCAAGGCAGTTGGTTTGATCAGCTCCAGCAAGGCAGAGAAAGGCTGTAACAGAAATCTGGACAATTACACTTGAGAAGCTTTTCTAGTGTTTGAAAGCTTCACTCCTATAACACAGCTACAAGAAAGCAGATCTTCATCACTTAATTATATTCCTTGTTCAGTTCCTAGCAGGGACAATGCTACCCTACCATATTTTCCCAAGAAGGCAATAACTTAGCCTTTGTTTTGCCTCCTCTGCACACCAGGGATGCTTTAAAATAAAATTCTTTACCATGTTGGTTTCTCCAGAAGGTTTAGGAAACATCTGCAACCTTCAAGAAAAATAGGCCTCTTTGCATAAGCAGTGAAGCAAAGCCTAACATGAATTGCCATCTGGGGACATGACCAACCTTTAGTTAAGTGGAGGTCAGATTAGCAAGAGCTTTCTTGCAGTTCATTATAAAAATCAATGCAAGAGAGTCAGGAAGCTGACCTGCACAACCCTCCTTTTTCTGCCCAACATCTCTGTATCACTCTACCCCAAGAGAAGCTACACTGCGGGGCATCTGAATCTCTACAGTTCCACCAGAAGCAGAGCTGACACGTTATATCCAAAAGCAGAATTTTCTTTGTCTGGTGCCCATAGAGGCTGGCATCAGCTGTTAACCCTGTAAGAGCTGACAGGATTGCATTCAGGCTGGCACACCTCAGACAAGAGCAAAAACATTTTTAGAAGAGCAGCAGATTTCCTGACCTGGAAGGTAACAGTGAAAAGATCAGTGTCTGCAGAAATGAGAACTGCAGTTACCAGTTATGTGTGCTCTCTCTGCACAAGCAGTAAAAAATAGCTCTGATGGGAAGCACACACTCCTGGCCTGCTCTGTGGTGCACTGGCAGCTGTGTGCAGCTTAAGCAGACACAGGTGCAGGCTGAGAAAGCCCTCACCTACCACCACACAGCTGCTGGGTGGGAAGGGGGCTAGGAGAGCTAACAGAGAACTCGGGGGTATAGAGGAAAGACTTAAAAAGATCAGATAAAGGGTGATGCTATGTAAGAGAAAGAAGGGAGAAACATAACGTGAACAGTCAGTCAGGTGGCAATTACTCCAGTGCCGTGATGGGGTAGGAGGTTCCTGCCCTGCAAACCATTCTGTGGGGCTCTGAATAGAGCTGTCCTATGAGTGGCAAAAGAAAGGAAGAAGCAGGAAAAAGCATGTGAATATGGAGCATTCGGTGCTTCTTTGGCTGGCACACATTTTGGAGGAGGAAAACGATTCTTTGAAAGGCTTTTAAGTTATTAAGTACAGCATTAATCTAGAGCCCTATAAAATCAGCACTCTCCCTTTCCAGTATTTGCATGACCAGTGCTGAATAAATTGCAAGCATCTGTCAATTTCTGATGTTGATTAGATTAGACACTGCCCTCAGAATTGTCAGGATAGAGACTCTCTTTCTTGGGGCTTTGTTCTGTGGTTTTATTTCATTTCATTATATTATTACTGATGCTTCTGTTTTCTCAGGGGCCAAACCAGTTTTATTCCTCTTGGTTTACTAGCATTTCTCAGTCATCCTTTTTCTTGCAACCCCACAGCATGGCAAGATTACACAGCAAGAGAACTGGTGGTGCAATTCCCACCCCACTTTATTTCTCTCTTTCTCACACTCACACATACTTCTCACAGGATATATCTGCTCTTCTTGACAGATATAGCTCAAGGGAAGGAAAGACACTTTGAATAAAAATACCTATATATAGAGAAAGGCTTTGTCCTTGTGTTTCCAAGGTCTTATTTAGCTAGGATCCAGGAAGAAGCATTCCACTGGATAAGAGGGGCACTCTTACCCAGCTCTGGTTGCTATTGGAAAGAGGCTGGATTAACCAGAGCTCTGGTTTTTGAGTAGCTGACAGCCAGTAGTTCATACATACACCACTGCAAGGTTTTGTTGCTTCCTTTACAAAGGTTAGGCCAGAGATCCAAAAGCAAATATAAAAAAAGACATATAGATTAAATCTTCTTTAATGTGACTACAGTTGAATTAGAAAAAGTACCCAAGGTAGGCATGAGGTTAAGAATGTGGAAGGTAAAAAAATGTGGATATAAAATTCCTTGGCTGAGTAAACATGGTGCCAGTATGACTCTCGTTAAGACCCTTACTCAGAACTTCACTGCTGGCACTTTTAACCCCTTGTTTTGCTTGCTCTTAGCTTCTCTTAGACACCGTTATCCAGGCTTCCTCCTTTGGTGAGGTTACCAGTTCATATTTTGTCTCCATGACTTGTCCTTTCACTGGGTGGAGATACAGTTTCCTTACCAGGACACTCAGCAGAACTGTGGCCACCATATAGGCAAACCTGAGGAAAGAATCAGGAGAAAAGAAGAAAAACCTTGCTATGCTGTAAATTTGCAGAAGGACAACAGCCAGCTTGGACAGGTTGTCCCAGCAGCAACACCAAGATGCTGGAAGCACCTTCTCTCCTTTCTGCCACAGAGACTCACTAAGACCTCCTTCCCCATGCTCACCTCAACTCTGGGCACTCCTGGCTTCCTGAGAAACCCAACAAGGAGAGGTTTTTCATGGCTGATTCCTCATTGAATCTCTCTGGGTCAAATCTATAAAAGACAAAACACATGAAAGCTTTCTGATCAGGCACAGCATCCTTTCCCCAGAAACATGCGCACACACACACAAGTGAAAAACTGGAAATGAAATACAGAATCTCACTAATTTGTTGTCTCTGGGTCATTCACAGAAATGTATGAAGGCAATTGTGCATCCATTCCAACAGTGTTCCCAGCTGGTCAGCTGTGTCCCATTTTGGTCAAAATGCTGACAAACTGAGGTAGTGTGAGACAGGGCTGGAACGAATATGCAGTACACAGCTGAGCTGATGCTGTTACCTGCCCTCTATTCCTCTCCAGGGCACATGCAATCTCATTTGTCTCTCTTTCTCTCTCTCCCCCAAGTCCCTTCCTTTTTCACTTCCAGAAATACTTCCCTTTTCTCCTTGCCCCTCACCCTTCTCTTCAAGCAGCTGGTGTGTGTATGTGTATGTATATGTGCTGGGGGAGGGAAGCCAGTGACTCATTCAAGTGAGAAAAGTGGTTTCCAGCTTTAGGATGGTAGAGGCTGTGAGAAAACTATTATCCAGGGCTGGCATGAGTTAAAACAAGGGAAACTAATAAAATATCATTCAATTTAAATATTAAAAAACCCCTGGCCCCAAACAGAAAATTTCACAGACAGAAAACAGTTCTTTCAAACCTTTCTGCTAAATACTTCAAGTCTTTGTTTCCCTACTTAAACATCCAAGCTCTGCTTCTAACAAGGTGAAAGGGCATGTGGGTGCTGATCCTTAGAAAAAGCAGCATCAAACATACATTTCCCCTCAACTGAAGTGCAAATTACAGATTTTGTAATAGGAGAGAAAATGCAGCTGCCTAGCAAAAAAGTAGGGAGGGCAAACAACCATGCTCAGTGTTTTTGTATAGTAGGTGGATGAAAGGATCAGGCAGAGCTGGTCTCCTATCTCTGTCATGGAAATATTCATCTACCTCAAGCTAAACCTCGACCCCAGCCTTCCTGAAACAAACACACAGTGGTCACAGCAGTCCTCACTGTGGCTCCCACGAGGCCTCAGCAAACCTAAACACAGTCATGACCTATCTTGAGAGGCAATCCCTGCCAAGGTGCTCACAGACTGGTGCATCAATGCCTGACCCCTTTCTAAAAAGCATAATTGCAGGAGAGGACAAGTGCTGTGCTAAAGGCTCTATCCTTTTTTCTTAAATCTCAGCTGTCTGTTCTCTCTGTCTAGAATAACTGACCCACATTTTTTGCCAGCCCAAGTGAAGTAAATCAGATACAGGTTAATATTTGCCACCTGGAGGCCACAGGAAGCTACAGCGATTTTTTTCTTTAACCTCCGAAACACTGGCCTAGATCCACTTCGGTTTTCACAGACAGACAAAAATATTGAGGTAGCATTTCCCTTCGCCCTAAAAACCCAAAACTTCAGACTGACATTTCCTCCCTTGCATCACTGTTTCATGATGACAAGCAGTGATTCCAAAGCCATTTATGTCACTGTTTCACAGAAAACCTTCAACAGAAGTTACCAGCATTAGCCAGGGAAGCTCCGTGTATGTGCACGAAAGAGTTTTTACTAAACCCTAACACATACATGCATACACACAGACTGGAGCATGGGAGGAACCTGACTTTAACTGCCCCCAAACCATGCCCATGGAGACAAACAAACCCAGACCTTCATAAACAGATTTTCTTACAGCCTCTCTTTCATCTCCAGAATCTGCTGCTTAAGGCAGGCCCTGCAGCACAAAAGGCTGTGCTGTAAGATCTAATTTAAGAAAGCAAAGGAATTAGTTGCAATAAAAGTCGATTCTACATACTTGTATGGTGATGGCCAAGATGAACTATCCTGCAGCATCACACCAAGGGCATAGAGCACAAGTGTCTGCAAAGAGAATTACAACAAGTCAATGCAGAAGGAAATGCACAATTAAAGACACCTCTCAACAGCTCTGCTGGATGATGATTATTCTATAGACTACTCATATTTAGGTGGATTAAAAAGACAATTATGATGTATTCATCTACAGATTTTCATAATCCATGCCCAGATGTTAGGATTTTAACTTCTAAGAATCATGCTGCAATTGTTGGTGGTTACAGAGGGTGTGACCCCATTTCTCTATGCTTGCTGGGATGATTGTATGGGCTACTTTATTCTCTCGAACAGAAGGTGATATGATGAGTGGTATGATGAGGCCTGAAACAATGCTCTTTTATGCATAACTGAGCCCATGGGCTGCTTCAAAAGCTTTCTCATCCCTGGTGGACCCAGAAGCAGAAGCAAATCTGCTCAGCAAGAGAACACGAATTTGCAGAGCTTCTCCCACAGAGGAACTGCAGGCAAACTTTGAGCTTAACTGTACTTTCAGATGACAGAGCACCTGCTCAGGTTCAGTGTCAGAAGAAATGGTCTTCCTGCCTCACCCCTCGTCTGGAAGAAGAGGAAACAGCAAATTCCCCTACAGGAAAGGAGAGTGGCCCAGTGCTCCCAGCACTGCCCTACCTCTTTGGGGATGGTATGTTGGTCGACTCTGCCCTCCAGCTCCTGCAGCTGTGCAGCAATGGGAGTGAGCTTTGCTGTCCGCACTGTCTCACACAGGACTTGCCGACAGTACCTGCAACCAGTAACCCTTGGTTAGTTTAACTCTCAGAGACAAGCTTCTCCATCCTTGTGGCAGCAAGCAGAGATGAGTCAATTGCTGTATTTAGAGGCTTTTAGAGGCTTTTTTTTTTTCTGGCAAAGAGTCCCAACATCTTTGCATGAAGCATTAAATCTCATTAACAGCTTTTAGAGGAGGTTATTGGAATCCCTCTGCTTTCAGATTTTAAACCAAACTAAATCTGCTAAAATGCATAAACACGCCAGCCCTTCCCTGTACCTCTCACCCATACAAGCAGCAGCAAGAAAACCACACACTCGATATTCCCTTACTGAAACCCTAACACTAGTCCAAATACAAAATGCACCCAGTTGCACCAACATAACAAACATATGCACAGAACATAAAGGCACACTGTTGACCAGTCATCATCACTTGTGGCCCTTTGAAAAGAAGACTTGTCCATGCTTTCTCTCTGTCTATATCCAGCCATGAAAATGAATGATTACTTCTACTTCTGGAAAACTAGGGCAGAAACCAAACAAGACAGTAAGCAAAAATTTTGGCCTGGCAGCCAGTGCACTGATTCTGTGCTTTTCCTCTGCTGATGAACCTAAAGAGTTTCCCACAGACACCCTGAAGTGAGCACCTTGGTCCCTTTGTCTGGAGTCCCAGCAGACTCACTCTGTGTTGCAAGTCATCCTGTGGTTTTATCACTTCCAGAAAGTAAAAAGCGAGTACGTAGCTCCTGGATGCCTTCTCCTGGCCTAGTGCAGGCTAGGGATCAGACTCCATGTGAAATGCCTGTCCCCACCATGTGACACAGCCTTCCTCTGCATTCCTGCTATAGGACCCACCTGAGCTGCTCAATTTTCTCATGTGTAATTGGTCCCTTCCCCAGAACACGGTCCATCTCCTTGTAGAGATTCTGCTGAACATCTTCTGAGGTTGTCAGGAAATAGACTGCCCAGGTACACACTGGGGAAGGAATCAAGACAAGACTGGACCCAGAAAATTCAATCCTTTACAAATGGCATTCAGTTTTCTTCCTTCCTGTATTTTCAACATCACTTTTTGACATTAAAAATAAGGTGACCTCTGTTCACAGCAGGCTGTGCTGATTCTGTATTCAGTGGCAGGAACAGAGGCTGAACTCCTGTGTAACAAGAGGCCCTGCAAGCTAAAATTCTCTCTCTGATGCTATGAGTAGCTTAGGGAGCTGTGCAGGACACGGAGGCATTCAGCCTCACAGCTCTGGGGCAGGGACCACACAGCCCAACAAACCCTGGGGAATCAGGGTTATTCGACCAACCATGCAAATGAAAGGCTGGTTTGTTCAAAGCTTTAGAAAATTCCCTTATTTGGGGGGCTTCCCTAGCACATCTCAGGCAAGTGCTCCAGACAGCCAGTGCCTGGGGCTCCTGAAGGGAGCTCTCTGCAGAGGTTGGCCAGCACTTGTCCCCCTACATCTGTTTTTTGAGGTACTTGAGATATCTTCAATAGCAGAGTGAGGAAAAAACCTTGCATAAGAAATAAGTGTGTAGGATGCAGTTTCCCTAAAGCTACAAGGAAATGTTTCTAGCTCTCAAAAATGTCTATTCATGAGAACGATCTGGAATCTTGGACTTGATGATCCTTGTGGGTCCCTTCCAACTCAGAATATTCTGTGGTTTTGTGATCCCATTAATCCATGTGGATTCAAGCCCCTTAAAATTACAGTCTTCCCGGAGTACTTGGAGAGGGTATTCTCTGCAGAGAGTATTACCATAGTTGTCTGATTTACTTCCCACATTCTTTAACACCTAAATGCATCTTGGAGCTTTTCTCTGGAGTCCCAGTCCCATTGGCTGAGACACGGGGCCAGATAATCATCCCTTTATCATAAGGTATTTTACACAGCTTCGGTTTGTATTTTTATTTGTTTGGGGTTTTTTCATAATCTTTGCACAAATCCCAAAGTAGCTTCTTTGAAAGTTCTCCATACATAGAACACACCTATCCTCCAGAAATTCAAAGCACCCAGACAGATTCTAGCACTCTAATTTTTTTTCCTGTGTGCCAGAACCTATTTTACAACATGAACTTTGTGGCTTATATATTTTGGTGTTTCTTCATCAAGTTTAGCATCTAGGGTTAAGAATGCAAGCAAAAAGCAATGGGGAGAAATTCTAAGGTTTACCAAAAGACTGGAAAGATTGTCAAACACAGCTTAGGTTCAGCTCACTAACTGTGAGGCTGTGTCAACAGTCTGCTGTAAAAATTAGCTTCTTCTGTATGTATGTAGTTCAGGAGAAAGAGAATGATGAATACAATTTTTTATTAGCCTAGAGTAAGTCTCAAGTCATCACACACAGTTTTTGGCAGCTGAGTGTAAGGATGGGAAGTTACCTACAGTTACTGTACTTACAGTTAGCGGTGATTACACATCCTGCCAAGGAGAAAATCATTGTATCTTCCAGGATCTAGGAAAGAAAATCTACTTCAGAGAATGAAGGTCATAAGACTATAAAGAGAAAAAAGAAGTGGCACACTCTCCACTCAAGCACATTAAATCCCTTTAGTGCAGAGACCAAGAAATACATTAGAAGACACGGACTGAACTCTCTGTAGAACTTCCACTGGAATTTCACGAGACATGCTTCATATTAACATACTTCTGGTTTATAAAAACAGGTATGAAACAGTGGCAAGGAAATGTACCAAAGTCTAATGCAATCAAACATTGCAGGAGTGGAAAAAAGAGAACTAGAAGCCCTGCTTTCATAAAGAATCTAAGCTAAGATGCAAAAACTTACATTTATCAAAGGCTACAATGTAATGAATTGCCCATCTGGCAAAACTCCATTACTGTGTAAAGAGGTAACAGCTGCACAGACCTGCTGGTCACTCAGGCTCCCCTGCAGCAAGGTGTCTATAAAGACATGCCTGTTGAATGATCTGCCTCGGCGCTCCTTTGTAACCTTCCTCAAGATGGATTCCATCTCCACCAGAGCTTTGCAAGAAAAAAAAGAAATGTTTATTTTAAAACCTGGTCATCCTGGTGCTGCAGAGAAGCAAATCCATCTCCCCAAGCAGATTTTCAGACCAGCTGTCCCTGCTGGGCTCACTTACAGAAGCAGCCTCTGTTACATGTTACTGTCAATTTGGAAGGCAGTATCCCAAATTTAGCAGAAAATGCAGGAACAAAATAACACAGGTTGCCTATAAAAAGCCATCCTTACAAGTATAACCAAGGTGTAAGTCAAATAATGCTGTCAAACCATCAGAGAATGTATCTCATCAGCCCCCACAAAAATATGTACGAGCCACAGAACACTGGTTACATGACCTGCAGAGTTACAATCACTGCAGCACCACTGCACCTCCACTGATGGAGCCCCTTTTGCCAGGGGTTCTGCAGGCACAGTGCAAGAGGATGGCTCTGTGCTAAAGGGCCTGCAGAGACAGAGAGAGGAATGGGGGGAAGTGTGGGAGGGTATTGGCACAGAGTCCACACATCGGAAGATATGGGAGTGCCTAACTCCTGGTGACTGCTGTGGGAACCAGGGGGAGTTAGGGACCAGATGCCACTGCCTGTCTGATTTAAATGACCTACTGAGAACTATCCAAGAAACACAGGGTGGAATTTGGGTCTGAAACTCCATTTACCAAGGCCCAGTTCAGTTCCTCTGCATAGGAAGGCCAGCAACACTCAAACACCAAGGCTCACTATCTGGAGTTTGTGAAATTGTGTCCTCATGCATCATCATACTACAGTTCAGCAACAGAGTGACCATGGGAGGAACCCATTTCAGAAGCTGTCCTCAAGTTCTGAAACCCACAGAACCAGACGTATAAAGAAGGAAACACTGGGTTTGGAGGATTTACAAGCAAATCTTTAGTTCCAGATACAATCTACTTTTGTTTAGCATCTTATCAGTCAATACTGAAATGGTTTAATTATTAAGAACAAAAAAAGATAGGACAACCTAAAATTAAAATAACTTACTATAAAATACATGAGAAAGAAAAGTACTGCTATAACAGACCTGAAAATCATGTTATCTTGTAAGAGCACATCAGAGGCTATCACATGAAAGGTGTAGCCAACAAAGCAGCACCTCTGTACTTGTGTCTTCCAGCCTGTGAGTGACTGTCTGGCAGTACAGTCCCCAAATGGTGCATCATTTGAATGCCCATACAGGCCAAATCAAGGGGCTCCATCTGTCTCCACCTAGCACAGCTGCCTGCCTCCAAGAGAGGTCAAAAGTGGACACTAGGGAATGGAACAGGAAGGGAGGAAGCACACCCTGATTCTTCCCCTCTATCACTCTCCAAACTGGACAGACCTGGAACAAGAGCTCTAGTCCTACAACTTCTCACGTAATGGCAACTTGCCACTTAACTCCACAACACTGATCTAGTGTGAGAGTAAGTATGACACATCTGGTAGCTTATGGCATGATGAGCAACTCTGATGAAAAGCCAAGACAACTGGGCAAATGACGTGCTTTCACATGCTAGCTAACTGCTAAGTATTAATCAGAGTGGGAGGAAAACTGTAATTTTGGGAGAAACCTACCATCTTCGTAGTGCTTCTTCCTAGTCATGTTTTTGTCAAGAGACCCATCCAAGAAACCTTTCCCAATCTCTGACCAGATCTGGAAGAAGGACAGAGAGAACAACACCATCACTCACCACAGGCTGAGACTGCTGGGACTATTCTATTCTTCCCTACTCAGGAAAATGAAAACACCAAATAAAATTAAGACTTCTTGTCAATATGGAACTGATCTTCTCTTTAGGACACCACATCCCATTTCAGACACTATGTCTATGATAGCTGGAATTAAGCTGAAATGCAACAACTGTAGGGAAAAAGGTATGGGAATCTTAAATGGGAGATGGAACTGTTTCTTTCCCACCCTATCACCAGCATATTTAACATCCCTACATGTGGATACAGCTTGAGATCTCCTCAGATTTTCCTTTCTCCACAATGTCACAGAGCCTTCAGAAGATCTTTGAAAAGGAGAAGTTCCACTGACAGTCCCAACAGAGTTTAACTGACTTAGGTACCAAACATCTCCCAACTGCCACTGGATCTGGGTTCCTGATCCCCATGGATCCTTTAGAAACACCTCAGACTAGTAACAGCAGGATCAGCAGTAGGATCTTTCTAACAGTTTCAGCTTGGGACAAGTGAGGCAGAGCCCTCAAGCTCATACTTTAAAGTCTCAGCAGTAGCCTGTGCTAAACTGTACATAGATACAAGCTCAGTGTTTTTAGTCTGGAAAAATTTAATAGGAGATTTCCTGGCTCTTCGGGACACTTACTGCATCGTGGTGCCTGCGGAATCGGATGACTTCCCGGTCATCTTCAAAGCTGCTGCCCATAGCAGTCTGCGTGACAGACTTCATGGCGAAGCCCAGCATGTGCTGGCAGAGTGGCACATGTTGTGCCTCAGGGAGAGACAGCCATTTGGCCAGCAGCTCTTCTGACAGCTTGAGAGGGAATGAACCATTAGTTAGCAGTAATACCAGCAGTCTATTTACCAAACACACCCTGGACACATTCCCACCCAGTTCCTAAGGCAGACCATGCTTTCATGGCTATGGAATAAAGCTAAACTCTTTCTGGGGCTTCTTTCCATTGTTAAACAGTAACATTTTAGCCTCCAATCTTCCGCTTCTTTCAAGGCTCTCCCCCAACAAGGCAACCCTATCTTCCTCTCTTGTTCCCTCGGTCAGAAAAGAAACCTTATAAACTTTAATAGTAACAGCTCCAGAATAGGAAAACATCATATTCTGACTGCTGGACTAAATCAACAGAGCAGTTCTTCACCTGTTGGTGGCCCCAAAAGCTGGTTCCTTGCTCCATCCTCTTGTCCTGGGAAATATATCTAGAATCCAGGTGCTCCAGTATTTTTAACTGCATCTGGTATCTTGGCATAAAAAGTAAGCAAGCTCACCCCTTCCCCCAATCCACTGGAGCTAAGAGAAACCAAATATTCACACCACGAAAGGCAGAGACTGTTTGCTACCTCAGATGCTTACAGCTCCAGCACTAATTTGCATGCAGGTCCTTTATCCTAGTGATCATTCTCACTAAACCTTCTCCTGCGAGCCACACAGGGCTTCTCTGCTGTACAAAGGCTGTTACGCACCTTCTGGATGAGAGCTAAGTTACTTTGCAAGGACTTGGTCACACCATTCTCATACAGTTTTCTCCTCATGTGGCTCTCTCCTGTATCCCCGTTCAGGCTGGACTGGTACCTCAAGAGGGATTTCAGCATTGTCTCAAAGGGATCCACTGAAAGCAAACAGAGGAAACACCATTCAAAAGTCACACTACACAGGGCTGATGAAAACAGCAGCCTCTTTAATCGGGTACTGCTACTTCTGGGCAGTGAGCAAGGTGTGGCTCCTTCCCCTAGAACAGTCTCTTTGGGGCAAGCTTCTCTTGCTCAGTGTGGGCTGGTACCTCATAAAGTCTTTTTTCTGGGGCTGGTTGCCATCCTGTGATCAGCTCCCCCTGCAGAGCTTGTTGGCTGGCTCTACCAAGTAACTTTTTAGTAACAATGACTTCAGAGCTTGTTCCCATTTGCCAGTTCCCAGCTGGTTGTGCCATCACCTTGGTGACAAGAGTGAGTGTGGCATGGTCCTTCCCCTTCTCCTGCAGCCTGACCTGCAGTCTCTTTAGCACATTCCCCTTCACATCTGCCATGCCCTCCTGCCCTGAACGTGGCTATGTACTCAGGACATACCAGCTCACATGACAGACTCAGCCAGAGGTTGCTCTCTGCACTACTTCCCTTGCATCATAAACCCAGGAAACCTTGTTTGATACCTAGTGCTCCTCCATGATTTCTCTCACATGCACTGAGTTCCCTGCTGACGAGCTCTTCCCACACTAGCACCTATCTGTCTGCCAGGGCTGCCTCCAGCACAGAAGCTCTGAAGCTCCTACAGAAAACTGTGCCCCACTAAGCTGCGGAATGCTTTCTACCACTAATCACCTTCTTTCTGTCTTCCATCCTTCCACACAGACACTTGCATCAGTCTACAAACTAGACACAACCATGTAACTTCCATATCCATGACTCACTTCAGTTAGATTTTTAACTCTGAATTTCACCAAGGACCTCAATTAAATAAATTTGCTAAAGGATATTAGGTGTCAATGCAAAACTGTGCAATAAAGCATGGCATATGTTTTTCCCTTTCTGTAAACTTTTTAGCGTGTCTTGTGGAACTGGCAGAGTGTTTAAGGAACTATTTGGAAGCAACAATCACGGTTTTAAAGAAGGATATTGTCACTGCTTATCACAGTCTGTTATTTCTCCCAGATGGAGAGTGAAACCACTGAGGCATCAGAAAACATCAAGGCTGGGCTAGACACATATGACTTCACCAGCTGTGGATGTATCTAGGATTACCCACAGAGACTGGGGCCTCATTATGCTACTAGGCAAATACACAAGAAGAGAAAATTCCCACCTGCAGAGGACTTACTACCTAAAGACATAAAAGCAGCTAACAAGGCCAGAGGCATAAATATGGTAATCTTTCCTAAATGTTTTTCTCTCACATCTCTTCCCTTCCAATGTTTTTAAGCTCTGCATCTCACCCTCTTTCCCACTTTGAAAGACCAGGAGCATGAGCATGTGTCTTTTGGCAGAGCAGATGGTACCTGCGGCTCTCCACGAGGCACGGGCTGTTACGTGACTCTAGCTGCTGCTGACAATTCCTCCTCCAAGGTACTTTGTCATGGAGTGGCTGCTGCTATTCATGCCACAGATCCTGCTGACTGGCACTGGCACAGCCAGGCACAATACTGGGTAGCCAGGAAGACACATGGCAGGTGGTAAAGCCCACACAGAAAATCCAGCAAGCAGAGGCATCTAGAGAGGCAGAGGGTGGAGGATGCTTAGAAGCAACACCTGCTGAAACTGCAAAGTTTTCCTGCTGCATATGAAAGAAAACTGCTGGATTAGCTACGGGCCCTGGGTTTTTTTCCCCCAATGTGCCTAGTCAAAATCAGTGGCAATCCCAGACCACTGATACACACTCACTGTTGTGCACTCAGGGCTGCAGAGCCCAGGCTGCCCTTTTGCTGAGGGCTGGCTCTGCCTCATGCTGTTTGGGAAAGGGCTATTTCTGCACAGCTGTGGGAGGCCAGTGACTCCACAAGGCATAAACTGCCTCTGGAGAGAGCTCTGTTCTGCCAGCACTTGCACAGACTTCATCCTTTGTCCTTGTCTTGAAAACATCTCCAGGGTTATATTTTCAGCCCTCCTAGTGAAACATATCAAAATTTTGACTGTTCTTTTCACTTACATGGAAATCTCCCCACCACAAGAACCTCAGAGTGCTGTCCTGGACACCACTTGCAAGTAAATATAGAGAAAAGATCTGAGATCGAGCAGAACTGAACATCAGAGATAGAAAGGACCTCAGAACCTGCACAGTAAAATGCTCACAGAACAGCAATGAAGTCCTGCTCAGACAGGCCACAACCCATAGCTCCATCTCCAGCATTCAATGTGCTGCAGGGCTTTGCTACAGCTACTCAGCTACTACTGTTTATACCTCAATGCTTCAGGAAATAAAACCTGTAAGATTCCTCATGTCTAATAAAGTTTGAGCACTTCTGGCAAGCGCCAATGCTAAAAGGAAAGCACTGATACAACTAATATTGCTGCTTTCCCAGCTCCAAGATCATAAGAACCCTCCTTCTCAAGCCTGTTGTCTTTACAAGGACCCTCTCACAAGCTCTTTCTTCAGCTGGGCTGAACACACTTCCCCTGGCTTCTCCTGCACAACAGGCTCCCCACTTCTCTGAGAGCACTGGCAGTCTTTATTTGCACTTGCTTTATTCAAAATCATGCCTGAGCACAGAGGTCAGAGCCACACGCAGGACTCCAGATCTGACTCATGCTCATCTTGTTCAAAAGTTCTCTCTTTACAGAAAATCCATGACTCAATGTATCCTTTCCTTTTTTCCATGGCCATGTCATCCCACAGGCAATTCACACAGCCAGCTTTCTCTCCTCCTGTTCCTGTTCCTGCTATCCCAGCCTTCAGGGTTACTCATCTCACTCTGCTGCCCTGTGCTGACAAATGGTTCCAGCATAAGGCCATCAGGGCAGGATGCTAATATAGGATGGAGTATTTCAGCTCCCCAACACCGCATTTCACTTTTCCAAGACAATCCAACCTTGCTCCCCCTTTCATTTATCAGTGTCCAAGCAAATTCTGAACTGAATCCCTGACATAAACATAATTCTATCAGATTCCTTGTCTAAAAAGCTAATTATCAAAGTACAACATGCATTTCCCATTTATCCTCCATCCTTAAAAAAAAATGTTTATTTTGGCATAGCAGGATGCTAGGCTAGTCTGTAGCTGCCTGGGTCACCTAATTTCCTGCATTTAAGTCCAGGAACTGTATTTCCCTTTCACCAGTACTCAGATCCTCCCAAATTCAGAGCATTTATGAGAACTTGCCTGCACGACGGCCTGTCACCACTTCTCTGAGCTTTGAGAAAGTGACTGTCTGTTTAATTTCCCCCAAACAAACTTGAGAGCATTCAGATCTTTCAGGGTGGTTTTCCACCTTCTGGAGTGTCATCGTTACCCACTGTGTCTTGCTGATCCTTGTTAACTCCCACTCCTTTCCCAGACTGTCACCATTTCTTTTTTTGATTCTGTCAGGCAACCATACATGAAGCTCACCCCTCACGACCCCAGCATGAAGTGAGCCAAGATATCTGCCTGTGCCTAAAGCCAGCCTGCAGGATCAGGTCAGAGGTGTGCACTCAGCACCTCAGTCAACCTTGTAAGATAAAAACTGGGAAAGCAAGAGATTATACCCAAACATCAACTGAGTTAACTTACTGAGTGTGATAACCTTAGGAAGCAAAACGCCCACCTAAGAGGCTTAGGCTGTAAATTAAAATACCCTCCCATGACTAAGATGGTCAACTCAGCTGACAGCACCACCAACCACTTCCAAGACTGGAAGATCATTAAAGGTTTTCAGCACAAAATTCTACACATCAAAAGAAAAATGGAAGTTAAAGAACTGCTCCAAATAATAGTTTGAAAACCTTCATGCTGAACCACACAATGGAGTTATCACAAACTAGCAGAGCTGTTTTCATACTTAATTTAGCAAAGTTTCCCCTCTTAAACTGTATTTCAAACTGCTTTTAAAATGTATGCCAAGTGGCTACAGGATGTTCACCTTGCTCTATCAAGTGACTAATGAACATGATGCTCTCCATGAACATTTGCATGTAGAGAGATGGTAAAAGACACAAGCATACTGATTTCTTGATGGCCACTGGACAGCAGTAACTCTTGGTCACTGATACTCAAGTCCAGGAAGCAGGACCAAAGTCATACCTGAACCACCACGTCAGCTGCTAAGTCTCATTTTCTTTCAACTTAGAATGAAACCCCAGCTTCCTCTGATGCCCAGCAAGGCCAGAACAAATGGACTCAAAGACAGTGTAGAAGACACTTACACAACCGGTTGGGGTTAATATGTTGTTTCAGGAGATCAATGGAGCCAAGGCTGACGACAAGACGCCTTCCAAACCAGAAGGAGACCAGTGGGCCATATTTCTCATGAAGGTTCACAAGAAACTCATGTAAACTGCTGCTGGCAATGATATCTGGCAGGTTGCCATCCCTGAGAAACACAGAGGATATCTGGTCATGAACAGCATCCTCTGCCAGTGCTGAACTTGATCAATGTGGAGACAGAAACCACTTACTTTTCATCAGTTGGAGCCAGCCCAGGGATACCTGATGCTTGCCTAGATGCCTAGAGTAAAGGGAAATGCATCAATCTACATGAACTTCAGATTTTATACAAGTCCCACAGCTTTCCAGCAGGAGAGATGAATTTTCCACACCAATATTACTTCACTACTTACAAACATTAAACAGAAGCTGGATATGCTACATCTGCAGGCTTTAAACCTGCTAAGCCGATAAACCTCAAGTGTGTGCCTGGTGCCACTGGCTAAACCAGGATTACTCATCTGGTTAGATGAAAGATGTCTGCGTAAAGATTTAAAGGGTCAAGTTTGCAATTTAGGATCTTACACACAGATTTGCCCTGGAGGCCTGCAAAAATGCAAGGCGAGCAGATCGAGCCTTTGGAAAGCGGGATTCACTGCCGGAGCACGTAGAGCAGGAGGAGCGCCGGAGCTGCGCTGTCCGGGGAACGCCCTGCCCGGCAGCTTCTCCCGCAGGCCTCTGCCACGTCCCGCCCGGGCCCGGGGACACGGGCCGGGGGCACCGCCCGAGCCCAGGGGCCGTGGGAC
>VZRS01004256.1:324254-357138 GCA_013398055.1 Ifrita kowaldi
GGCTGTGCCCGGGGCTGCCGGGCCGGCACCGGGCACGGGGAGCAGGGTGCGGGCCCGGGGCACCGGGACGGCAGCGCTGCAGCCGCTCTGCGCTGCGGGGCACGAACGGGCGCAGCGCTGCAGCCCGCGGTGCCCACGGGCTGGGCTGGGCTGTGCTGGGCTGCTGAGGTACGGGCAGCAAGGGCAGTGAGAGCAGCAGGAGTCAGCTCCGACTTCTGCCTGGAAGAAGATGTTTTAAAGGCCTCCAGAAGAAACCCTGCTGCAAACACTTCCACCCACTCCAGGGAAGAAGATTTTATCCCTAAATACTAAGTGGCATCTTTTTATGCTTCTTAATCACATGAGGGAACATTTCTTCCCATACATCTTAAACCCCTGCTCAAGCCGCGCAACCACTGGTGGTAAATGAAGACCATTACTTAGAGCACATCAATCAGCCAGATAGTTCCACGGTGGACAGCAGCTGAACTCTGCTTGGAGCAAAGATCTTCGTAGAGCAGCCTACAGCAAGACCTCCACCTAGTATCTATCACTGTTCAGGGTAACTTTGGACCTGTTAGTATAGTGATAATCAGTACTCACTTCCCTGGGCAGCACACTTTGCTCCTTGACTTGCAGGAAGATTGCTGCTATCAAATGCCCATGTTCTTCTGTCTCTCTTGACACTTCCTGTACTCAGTGAACCCCAGCAAGGCAAATCTATCAAAGTCAGACATTTTAACAGAAACAATACTCACATCAGGTATTTGCACAAGCAGTGCTGGAACCAATGATGGCACATCCTGTTAGACTGCAGCACAGCCAAGATGAGGACTAACAGATTTTTCCTTATTTTCTAGTTACCTGGTAATGCTCAGCAGGATATTGTGCCTCAGCCTGCGCCTGCTGAGTGAAATGCTCTGCCCCTAGACACTGAGTGCATATATCCACAAAGCAAGACATTTCCTTTTGTACAGCTGAATGCTAAAGCCCTGCATTAATGTAGGACGTATACTCTGGTTTACGTTGTAGAGTTCTCTGAAATTTCCCTGGTTGAGACATTTGGCTCAGGGTTGGAGGAGGTGGGCAGGGAGAGATTGAACATACCACATCCTTCCACCAGACTGATGTGGCAAAGGTAAATACTTTTTCATTTAAGGTTATGGGCTGGACAGCATTCATGAATCTTGTGATCCAGTGGAAGCTGTAAGGAAATCGGAAGCAATATTTATTGGTAAGTGCTACTTCTTACCCCCAGTGAAGGTTTATAATGGCACTGGATTAGTCCTGCTCAGAGGTGGCACTGAAGACCAACAACTCAGCAGTTAGGCCTAGTAATTAGAAACTACAAGAGATAGCACTTGGGAGCCCTAAGACCCAAAATTTAGTGGTGCACTGGGAAGTAGATTTATTAATGGAATTTCATCTCCAGTAAATTTCAAATTATTATTTTGAACATTACTTCAGTGTAAAAACATGATTATAACAGCTGTATCATCACTTTGTCAAGCCCAAGAAGATCTAGTCCTAATACCATGGTCCTGGGTGTTAGAAGAGAGGTCACTGTCAGACAGTGCCAGCCTTACACGGATGACTCAGGGCATGAGCCCGTGGCCTGCCCAATGACCATTCTTCTGAAGCTTCTGGTTTTACTGCTTCTCAAAGCAGGATACTGCCCTGAACAGAGCATAGGACTCATTGAGCCTGCCAAGTTTGTAAAGGCTTCAGTTAAAACTGATGGTGAAAGCATGTTAAATAAGCTGAACTTTCTTTCTGCAGGAGGTGGGAACACATTCCGTCTCCTGAAAGCTCTTTATGACAACAGTCTGATACACGAGATCAGGAAGAGAGTTCTTGAGGTAAAACTACACATTCTGGCCAAGTCTGAATGGCAGGATCTCATAAGTGAGCTTTCGTTCTGACAAATCCAAGCTGATTCCGCATTTTTGTCTCTAATATACTTCAAATATTGAGCCATCTCAGACTACCTGGTGAACTGAAAACTATGGCCAAATAAGGCTGTCATTAAGTCATTGGTAAGACTTAAGGTCAGCAGTCTGTCTTCCTAGAGCAGTTTTCTAAATGCAGGATTGCAAGACCTTGGGATGTACAGTGCTGCATAAAACCCTAGAAGCAAATCCCTCAAAATACCAACAAAGAGCAGTGCAGGATTTAATCTATGTCCAGAAACCCTGTTTTTCAGCTTGAGATGTCCACTTCATATCTTGTTGATATAGATGTGTTCATGTTGCAGGTTGTCTGCTAATAAACTGGTGATAAAGTTGGATCCATACATGCCTTTTAGACAGTGTCCTGTTGATACTGAAAATTACGTATTTTTGTATCTCCTTGGAACTGAGAGGTGTGAGTGCCATGGAGCCCTTCTGGTCAGCAGCACCAGTCTAGCTGGTGAATCTCATAAGGCACAGCAAAGATTCACCATCTCTGGAGGAGAACAGAAGCAAGGTGTTCCCTAGCAATGTGTAATGCAAATGACTTTATGCAGATTTATACAAGCCACAGTAAGACCAGCTGCCAAGAATAAAGGTTAGCTCAGCTTATCTTAATATATAAAAATTCAACGTCTGTTGTGGGAATAAAAGCCAGAAAATGTCCAAATACCAGTTAAGTCTGGATAACTGCTTGGCTATATTACCACCAGTTGTCTCAAGATAGCTCTACTTTTACAAATTGTTCAGCATTACCTGTACACTTGCATATTTGTGTGGCATTCTTCTATGTGCAGCATAGTATTCAGTACTAATACCTAAACAGTGCTAAACTGCTCATGGTACTGGTAAGCTGATGCTGGGACAACGCTGCACTTAGCTTCTGATGGTCTGCTCTCTTCAGAAGCTAGTTAAAAGCAAGTTCAGATGTTTCCCATAACTGCAACAAAAGCAAGTCTCTCCTCTTAACAGCAAAGTCCAACATGCACTGAGAGCCTGGTAAGTTCTCTCTTGTGGGGTCACAGAGCTGTGAGTACAAGGCATGCAGCTGTTAGTTCTCTGACACAGACAAACTACTCAGAACCTGAATTCTTGTTCTGCTTTTCACCTGTAAAGTTAGCAGTGAGATGAGCTAGAAAGACTAACTCTGATCTGAGTGGCGAGTCTCTGAGATTGACAGAAGATGCTATAAATTGCAGTTCCTAGTTGTGATACTGCAGACTGACCATTGCTTTTGTCTTTCAGGATGGGATTCCTTACATGGGATCCAGCGCAGGAACTAACGTTGCTACCGTCAGCATCAATACCACCAATGACATGCCAATTGTTTATCCACCTTCCCTGAAGGCTCTGGGTTTAGTTCCTTTTAATATTAACCCCCACTACCTGGACCCAGACATTAAAAGAACTCACATGGGTGTAAGTAAAGCACACCAGAACACACACAGTAACCACGGTGCAGAGGCATAAAATTAGTGCATGCATTTTTGAGGCCTTACAAAACTACAGAATGTCAAACAGCTGCTCCCTAGAGAAACTGCAAATGCCAATGAGGCAGTAACACTTTACTTCCTCCTAAAACTCTTCTTTGCTTGGGAGGAGGAGTTGGCAACAGTATTACTGAACAAAGTATTTTTCACAAACAGAAGCTCTGCAATGTCTGAAATACTGTTGCTTGATATCTGGCATGGAATGGGGGAATTAAAAAAAAGATAAACCTGAAGTGTTAAGATGCAAAGCACTGCGGTTCTGGAAAGTTTTGTCTTACCTGCTGCTTGGGAAGACCTAACTTAAACATAGATTAAGTGGCTTAAATATCTGAAGGTCTGAAGAAACGATCAGAACAGGGAACTCTTGAAACTCATACAGTTGTTGTGTAAGAAAATACCTGGACACTGGTGTCCTTGCAGGGAGCACAGCCTGTACTGTCCAGTACAGAGCAAGCACATGCACTAGTATAGCTAAAAGGAAAACACTTCAGCCATCAAGCACAAAGACAGATTTCCATACAGTGGGGATGAGCTGCTTCTTGAATAGCATGTCAACTAATTCCTCAGGGAACAATTTGTGTGGTGCATCTTTTAACAACCTAAATACTTAACTCCTTGTAATCAAAATTCTGTGGTTAGAGGAAGTATTAAGAATTAGGGAACGCAGATGATGGATATGGGTGTGCTTCTAGAATCCAGATGAAGTTGTAGGTATTCATTTAATCAGCTTGTCACTAGATAAGCAGGCAGTCTTTTCCCTATAAATAACTTCTGCTCTTTCTCTCAGAAGAGGCTGGAAGCTCTGTGCTGTACCAAGTCCCTGCTGTGTTCCTATTATTCCCATTTCTTTACTGTTGCTCAGTTAAGCAGCAAACCTCAGGAAACATGACAGAGCTGTTCACAAGAAGGAAATTCTTTGGTGTAATACCTACTTGAAGACAAACAAGCAAATATTTAATCACTGAAAACCCATGATTCACTACTCTCTTTTACAAAGGTGGCACCTCAGGCATTTGCTTTTACCACCTTCCTCACTGCACACAGAGATAGTACTAAAAAAAACCCCAACCAAACATGGATGAATTGAGTAGAAGTAAGTTTTAAGGTTTTTCAGGGTTGGGATTGTGTGAGCTCTGTTTGATCAACCTGCAGTAAATTGCTGCTAGTGATGAAGGGTAAAACGTATCTATTAAGAGTCATTCCTGCCATCCCATTCTGCTTGAGGGGAAATGCCTGCTTTGTTTAATGTTATGAAATTGCTTGATGTCATGCTGCCTGGATAGCTCCAAGTCCTACCTTATGGCCTGGGAAGCTAAATCTATGCTCATTATTGCAGGAGACGAGAGAGGAAAGAATCCGCCAATATCATGAAGAACCAAACACCCCTCCAGTTCTGGTGAGTAGTAGTTCCCCGTCAGGAAGCTCCTGGCTGCAGCATGATAAACATTTTAAATGCATTCATGCTAGCTCTCAGTGTGGGTTCCCTGCCTGTCAAGACTTACAGAACCATGGCATGGAATGCTAATTGTATTCTTGCTAAGAGCTTCAGCCTTGGATATTGCTCATTGCAGAAAATGGGTTACAGCCCATGAAATGCACGCTCCTGTTAGTGTTGCTCAACACTGTTTCAGGCAGCTCTGATATTCCCAGTCACTGGCCCCCAGGCATATATTGTGTGTTGGGGGTGGTGTGCATGCAGATGGTATAATACATCCCCTTAATCTTTTTGCAGATACTCTTTAATCTCTCTTAATACAGTTTCTGAATTTACACATTCAGTAGTATCTATGTGATTTAATTATGTCTGTCTGGGTAAGTGGGACCTCTATGTTTCCTGTCCCTGTGTTTGATCTTGTAGTATAAAGTTTGTGCTCTAGCAAATCCAGCTGGCTGTTGCTTGGCCCAAACTGGATCTAAGAATGGTGAGGTAGTGGAATTAACTCTGGGAAAAAAACCAGTTTCCTCTCCTCCTTAATGGTTTCTCCTTTAAAAGTGAAAACTGAAATAAACAAGAAAATCAACATCTAAAGCAAGATAACTCACCTAATTTGGTCTTTACCTCTTTGTTAGGTAAGCGAGAAGGTTTAGTCTGTAGTCATAGTGAGCTGCACTAAGACTGGCCTGCTTGTGACAAGCATTCTACCCTTTCACATAGCTTGAAACTCATGTTAAATGTTTCCACCTCCACCAGGGCTTGCGGGAAGGTACGATGCTGTTAGTGGAAGGAGATAAAGCCACGCTGCAAGGTGTGACAGGAGCACGTCTGTTTTTGAGGTAAATGCTTCACTTGAATTGATATCCTCTTTCAGACAGAAAGGAAGAGAGGCTTCTGTTAGACTCCTGGCATATGCTGCCTGTCCCCCACATCAAAAGTTACTTAATCCCTTGGTTCCATTTCTCTTTGGGGAAAATGCAAGTATTATTTTATGCTCCAAAGGAGCCGGCAGAATGACAGCTCTCTAAAGGATGTCTCACCAACCCAGCGTGTGTTTTGGCATTGCATCCATTGATGCTTATGTTTCCAAATTCTAGGCACCTTTCACAGAAGGAGCCCCAATAAATCAGCTCCTTTATTGAAAGCCATGGAAATGCCAGTTTGGCCCTAACCCATTGAACTCCAGAACAAGGGAATCCGTATCTATAATCATGTGGACATCACTGAAATACCTAAAATGCATGTCACATGATGTGGGCAAAGAAGGGAGTTGAAACTGCTTGTTCAGAATAAGGGTGCCTTGTTCCATCCCCAGTAATAGACAGAAGCAGAGTAGTCCCACCTCCCACTAAAGCTCACAGCATGGAAAGCTCACAGCATGGTTTGTCTTGTTTGCAGGGGTAAGAAACCAACTGAACATGAGCCTGGAACAGATTTCAGTTTCCTCCTGAATGACAGTAATCCCCTGAATCCATAGCCTTCCATATTCTGCAGCAAAAGTTAGTATATGGGGAAGACAATGAGGAAGAAGGAAAGAGATGCTTGTAGTCTCAGGGCGGGTGGAGAACTTCAGCTTTATAAATAAAGATAAATATGCATTAGGAGGTCTTTCCCTCACCCCGATTCATGCGTTGGACATCTCCTTCCCAGCAAAAAGACGTTTTTTATTGCAATACTTGGGTAATCATAGGTATTCAAAGCTTGAAAGGGCCTGTACATTCACGTATCCACTTTGATTCCTTCCCCACAAAAAAAAAAAGTTGACTTAACACAATTAAGACAGGACACTGAGTCAGCTGTTCCTGCTGCCTACTTTTACCTGCTAAATAAAAGAATTGTTCGTTCAGTGTACTCCCACAGTTTAATTTTTGTGCTATTAATAAAGGGAGAAGTTATGAATTCAATTACTTTTATTTGCTTCAGACTCATGTTAAATATATACAATGCTAATTATGTACAAAAGTGTGCATGTTAAAAATTTTCAGGTTACAAACTTGCAAATCCTAGAAAAGTGCAAAATTTTAAAACATCTTCCACCAAGCTGTACAGGAAAAAATCCAACATTAGCCAATATACACACTCTTAAAACATATTGATCAAAACAAAGACATACAGTATATTCTTAAAGCACCCAGAGGGAAAAAGATATTGCACAGAAGACGGACAGCAAGTTCATTACAGTGCCTGAAGGCTCATTTCTGAAAGTAGCTATTTCCAACACTCCTCAAACCTAACATTTAACTCTTTAAAAAGGCATTTTTTGGCATTTAAAAACCCATTTGTAATCACATTGCACAATCTGTAAGAATTATCAGAAGATATGGTTAACTGTTGCTGTAAGGCCTTTGCTTCCACCCCCTGATAAACGTCAATAAAAATTCACCAGGCAAACTGAGTAGCATCACAGCTTCCATCAGAACACTGACCACAGGGAGGTAAGTCTCACATGCAGCATTTCTCTAATCTTGTATTAAGTTGCTCCTGCAGAATCAGAATATGTATTGCAAGTTTTTCTTGAATTCTTTTTTCCCCTCATGGCTTTCTTTAAGAAACAGCTCACAGCTGCGTATGACTAAAGTAATATTACCAGGTGCAAGAATTAAGTTTATTTTAAAGCTATTTCAAGGCAAAAAATATGGCTCCCTTGAGAGGAAAATACTGACTAGACAGGAAGCTAAGTAAACAAGTGGCCTCCAAATTCAGTTAGATCTATGATATATATGGCTGGATGTTTTATATTCCAATCTCAAAACACCTTAGCAGCTTTAAACCATAATCTATACTGACAATCTTGCTTCTGGGACAGAAGATGTGTGATGAAATTGTGTCTGTGCTGAATATTAGCATAGACCTAAACTCTGGAAATACCTGCCAAATTTCTCAAGTCCACTGAACAAGACTAGGAAGAACACACACTGAAGGAACTATTGGAAAGAAGTGAAACACCTACTTTATTTGGGCCACTTGGGTAAATGGTAACTAAAAGACACACCAGTCTTCTTCCACCATGCACAGCAAAAAGGTGAGTTAAAACTGAACAAAGGGTACCTTGGACTAAACACTGCAAGCAGTTCCTCACATACGGGGTGTTCAAGACTGCAGTAAGGTAAATGGCACTCAACTGAAATGCAGAATATGCTATGATGCCACTCAGAGGCATTTTTATATTCCAGCATCTGATGACTATAACATTGAAGAAGGGAAAAAAAAGCATTTTACTAATTTTTAAATATTTTTTTAATGCAGTAGCTTTTTAGGAAACCCTTGCTTCCTTCAAAAGTATGTGCTTACAAGGGCAATTTAGTAATTTTAAGATTAGCTCCTTGGAATGGAAGGAAAGACATCTTCCAAACACTTAAGTAGACTCTAACATAGGCATACAATGAACCCACATGTATATGATACCATGGAAACTTACTCTCCCCAAAAGGAGACTACCAACAAGTGTCATATTTCCAGCCAAAACCAACATAGCTTTTAAGCCAAAAAGCATAAAAAGACCTGGAAAGCACTGAAGCACATGCTTGAATTTCCATTCAAATAAATATAACCCTACGTAGTGCTTTCACGTACCAGTGAAAATGGCCTTAGGTTCACTTTTTCAGGCTTCTTTTTTTTTGATTCTTTGAAAGGGAAAAAAAGAAAATATTATTCACAGCACCTCGGCTCAGCATTTAACATAGGCAGCAAGGTGCATTTAGCAGTGGAAGACAGGAATGTTTCAGGTGACAATGCAGAGCATGTGTCTACAGAGACTCTCAGAATTGGAGCAGAAGGAGGTTGACATCTCTACACCCCTTCTAGCTCTAAAGCTCCCTACCGTTTATAATCTGTATACAGATACACGTTTTCAACTAAATACACGTACACAGTAAAAGCTTTGTGCAGCATTTGGTTCCTTTACTCATCTTTTCTAATGATTTTGTTAATTGAGATTGGGAAAGATCTGCAAAGGAAACAGGGAGGAGGAAGACATAGTTTAGGCAAGTGAGGTATACAGCTCCCCAGTGACTAAAGCAGGAGTTAAAAGACCTACCTAATCTGTGCATTACAAAAATAAATTTATCATTCCTGCAGGGCTATTTTAAAGCAGACTGATGTTACCAGTCCTGTACAGAATTTTTCCAGTGCACAAGCTTAGTTCTTTGCACTCTTTTAAAGGACAAAGAAATATAACTTTAAAGAGGATCCTTATAAGACAGCCAATTGACTTGGCTATTTAAAGCCTGTGAAGACTGAGAAACCTGTTTTGTGATAATATGCAGGATCTAAGACATGCCTGAGGGGAAAAAAGCTTGTTTATATCAATGTTGCAGATTAGCAAAACAATTGTAATACAGATGTGGGTGAGTTTGGGTTTTTTGGAGGGGAAGTTGTGGGGGTTGGGGGTATTTTTGTTTTGTCGGTTTGGGGTTTTTTCCTTTTTTCTCTTTTTAATAACAAACAGGCTTCCTAAAAAGCTCTTATTTCCACAATGTGTATTAACCAGAAGGACAAATGCAGTTACTTTAGGACTGGGATTATTATTTTGTGCTGGTAAGGTACCTGCATGATAGAAAACGTGGTTTCCGGATAGCCTATGAGCGAGTAATAGCTAAGTATACTGATACAGAAAAATTTGCCTAAGTCAGATGCTAACTTGAAGAGCATTTCACTTTCTGTATGCTTGTGTAGTACAGAACCAGCAAAGACTAAATGGGATTCTTCACTACAGGTAAAAAGACAACTAAAAATAATATCAAGAATTATAAGTAAATTGATTAATAGAAATTTAACAAACATTTTACTTGAAATAAAGGAGACGTCTTCTAAATATCCTTTGGTATGCAAGTTCAAACCTGTGCTATGAAGTTGATACTGCTAACTACTTGATTTCATTTATATACAGGTATGAAAAGTAGGTCAGTTTTCAGTTTCTTTTAGATATATATATTTACACTCCTACTTACTCATCTTCAAAGGTAAGCATATGTTAAAGTTTGATAAATATTATTAGAGTTGTTCCACAAATTAAACGTAAGAAGATATCACAAAGAAGATCTTGAGAAATGTAGTGCTATGAAACAAATGTCACTTAAGACTTGTTTGTTCTAAATTCCTCATTGGAATTCTCTCATCTCAAAACTTTACTTTTTACACTTAAACAAATCTTTGATCAAAACCAAAGGAGAATCTTATTTCACCAATGCTACCTGAAAAACAAAATGGGATCCTAAGCTTTATTGACTTGAAGAAATCAAAGAATTATGAAAGTCAGTTCACCATGCACAGTGCACTGCATAACAGGTTACAATTCCACTGACCTAAACAGCTGGTAAGAAAAATTATTTGCTTTTTTTAAAACATTATTTTCTACTTTTTATGCATGTAAGTTAAACCCAAAAGAAACATCGTAATAGCTAATGCTCACACAACTCTTATCTTTTATTTAAAGCTGGTTTTAAATAAAGGCAAAGTGCAGACCTTCAAAGCTATGGAGGTCTTTCCAGAAGGCCTCTGGCAAGAATGCCAAGCATGTGATGGTGTACAGCTCCCACCCCCCAAGGATGAGATAGAAGATCCAAAGGCCATGGATGTTGCCATTCTACCTGGGGCATAAACCAGCTCAGAGCTCACCTGTCCCCTCCTCATTCTGCTGCTGCTGCTTTGTGCTGAACACAAAATAGCCTTGAGTTTGAGAGCCCAAGAACTGTCCACATTAAAAGCTGTCCCAGATATTTGTGAGGATCACCCAGTGCTTGTGATGCACTGAAATTATAGTATTCAAATGTCAAAGGTCTTAGTCATAAGCTATATCAATTATTGCAACATTATATTTTACTTAAACTGACACACTCTATTCAGTATTCTTTAATATTAAAGTACTAAAAATGTCAATTCAACTGTTGTATAAACACACCTAACCTGCAATAGAACATTTTCAAATGCTTATGCAAACCCCTGTGCAAGTGACAAGAAGAAAACTATGCTCCCACCACACACTACAAAAGACCCATCTCTATTTTTCCACTTGATTCTGACAGCCCAAAACATCATAATTTCCTGCCCCCTTCCCCTCCAAATAAACACTTAGCCTTGTATATGCATTTAAACACAACATTTATGCATACATATAAACCCCATCAATTCAATGCCCCAACTGAGTTTTTTCAATCTCCCATGACACAGAAAAATCTCACATTCTGAGCTGAAATACTTCTAAACTACTCTCCAAACAGCTCCCCTGAAATCCCTTCTTCATGAAATTATAATGGACAAACATACTTCACATTCTCATGTACAAACTTAATACTTCCACAGTATCCTTAGTATACTTATTGGATAGGTAATTGATTAAAAATAGTGTTTTTCACTTCTCTATAGCTTATTTGAAAATATGGGATGTGGGTTAATTATTTTTTTTTACATAGATGGAGTATGAAAAAACCCACATCATTCTACTTTTGGAAGTTCAATCTTCTCTTGGCAAGTGACTCAGGAAAATAATTCTTATTTTCTCCTAACTTTCCAGACAATCCAGTCTGTCACAGTGATTAGGTAGAATATTGCAACTATGCATAGACCCACTTGTTCACTAATCTGATTTATTATTTCCTTTACAAAAGTTAAGAAAAAGCAACACAACTTTCTTTACAATGTACACTAATCAACCATCAAGAGGGATTTTTTTCCAGTAAAGAAAGTGAGGAGAAGAAATCAGTTTGAATGAGACTAACATAACTTGTAAAGATTATCCTTTAGCAGGGTAAGGAGGTATTATTATTTCTATGAAGTTAATAAATATTGTGCTTAAAGTTAATGAAATGAGATCATACATTATGTTCCTCAGGTAGTTCAACAACTCCCCAGCCACAGGGAATATCTGACAACATTTATGAGAGATAGAACACACATTCATTTCAATAAATAAATAAAAAATAACAAGAAAAGCGATGGTTGAGGGAAGAAAGGGGGACCCAAAAGGGAACACAGTAGCTAACAATCACTTAAACCTGCCTTGTATCTGCACTCCCCTTACCCCATGGGATTTTCTTCTTTTAATACATACATGAATATACATATACACACATATATATATACACATACACACACCTTCACACGCGGATCTGGAAATTCGTATTTTTCCCTCAGCACCAGGCTTTTCTAAGAGTATGGGGTTTATGATTCCAATCACTAACATTAGGAAAATAGACTGATAGGAAAACGCACACCCTTCTATGATCATGTACTGCTAAACAAAAAAAAAAACAAAAACAAAAACAAAAAAAAAAATCAGTAATTTGGTCTCCAAAACACAGTAAGCAACTGGATACAGCACACATCCGGATCTGATATTTTCTTTTACCAGGTCTTAAATGCATTTTGAAAATGGATATATCGTCTGTTTTTCCCTGCTTACTTTTACAGAAATGAAAAAATATGGCTAACAACTGGTTTGGTGAACACTAAGCCAAGAAACAAACAGGTGCTATTTTTAATTGAATTGTGCTGCAATGTTGCATAATGATTCTGCAGTGGAATTTTGTCTTTTGTTTGCAGGAGTTGCCTAACTAATGAAACAGGTTGATCTTTGACCAATATAGATAATGAGTCTTCCTCTGTATTTCTGCAAGATATTAAATATATCATGGGATTTCCTGGTGTATGTCTTAGTCTACTTAACAATATAAATAATTTTCAGCAGCAGTATTTCCTACCTCCTTCAGCTCCTTCACCACCTCCAACTCCTCTGAAGTTATTCATGTCTTTACTTAAAAGTTTCTGATAAAGTAGTGCAATACAGATGTTCCTTGCAGAACAGCCTAAAACTGGAGCTACATGAAAGAAAAGAGCAATAGCCATTTACACGAACAAATTGTAATAAAGCCATTAGGCTAAAAAATGCATTGAGAAGGTCATAACCATCATCTATCCAATTCTGAATCCAACCATTGCAACTACCAGAATTTCCACTTACTGGGGAATAACAGTGCTGTCAAAGCAAAGCCAAATGCCTTGTTTGTTATCAAGGAGCATCTGGCCCTACTCAGCTTTAAATCAAATGCTACTTATCTTAAATTCAATTAGTAATCTTTGGGTTTGGAGACTTGTGGGGGGATTGTTGGGGGTTTTTTCAGCCCTCCCAAAACACAGTTTTAGCAGCTTTTGAGAGAGGGATTTTGCTGTGAACAAGTCAACACAGTTAAGGAAAAATATGCAAGCAAGCTAACTTGCATGAGTACATATGCTTACTACTATACCTCTACCATAGGTTCTTTGTCAACAGACTTAAGAATCAAGGCCCTAATTACATATTTATACATTTAAAGTGACCAAAAGATTAAACATTTTTCTGGAATCCATGAGAGAAGGTAGAAGCAGCAATCACTTGGAATCTTGAGTGTTATATTCAGTCTCTCCTGATGAAATCTGGCTGAGCCGTTTGCTTGATCCCCACAGCTTTCGGGAAAGCTGACCTGAGCGCATCTGTTTAAAAGTAATTCAGAGAAACAAAAGGAGGGGGAAGGGATAAGGTGGATAAATTAAAAGGAATTCAGACACTGAATCTGGTGAAATGCAGACACTACAAGGTACTGCATAAACAAAACTATATCAACAAAAATTATTTGAAAATAAACTGAAAGTTACACTTAGGGATGATTCTTGGGACTGACAAAAAACAAGACACAAAACACTAACCACAATCTTCTCTAATTTGAACAGTTAAGGGGATATTACCCACTAATGTGTACTTATATGCTTAGCCTATTTCAAATGGCTTAGAGAGAGTGTTTAGATTGCTATTTTGATAGGAAGAGAAAAAAAGAGGTGAATGCCAAGCAAAAATTAACCAAATGAGAAGAAAGGACATTTTATTTTAGAGATTTCAAACAGAAATTGCTAGAAGTGGGAAAAAAAATAGCCAAGATGCAGGACAGTGATAGCAGAATGAAGGAAAAAGAGAAAGGTTATCTCCTGGTGTCAAATTTATAGTCTTCCAAAGATCCTGGGTGAAGTGTTCAGAGGAATGTTTTAAGCAGAAGTAATTCATACTGAGAATTCCATAAGATAAGACAGATAACAAGCAACCAGAGGCCATATTAAATCCAACATCTAGTAGGTCTGCAATTGGACAATTTGTAAGAAACTCTTAATTACCTAAGCACAAGGTTGATGATTGGCCAGTAGTGATCAGCCTGGCAGCCGATTCGGTTCTGAAATTCCTTGCAGTTCAATAAACAAGATTCATGCCTTAACAAGTTCGAGAACAGTTCCTTGCAGTTACTACCACAAATGTAACATGCTTACGAGCTGTATCATCACAGCAGCAGCGTTCTAGAAAAGGCACAGTGCTGACCAGGATTAACACTGACAAGTGTAATTGCCCACACTTCTGCAACATCCAAACCAGCTAAGTAATTGTTAAAAATACAAAAACGTTTATTATATTTCATATTAGATACTGTCAATGCAGAAACACTAAAGGCCAATCTCAATATCAAGCAGCATTTCACTTTTTGCACATTAAAGTAGGTCTGTGCTAAGGATCCAATCCTCTGTCCTAAGGATCAATATCACCACTGAGAGTTCTAGTAATTAACACATTCTTTCCATACCAAAAATAAGTCATTCAACAAATGAACACCCGACATACACACACTTCTCAAATATATTGATCGATGTCATTATAGAAAACTAGAAAATCTGGGACATAATGTTGTTCCTTACACGTTTGCGTTTAAAAAAAATTTACACAGATATTAGCTTGCATATCATCTGAACTATAAACAGAAAATCCTGAAAAAAAAGTCATTGGAAAGCCTCTATAACCACAGAAAGAATCCAGTCTTTGAAACAACACTTTCTGCATAGTTAGAAAAATAGATGTGATTAAAAAGTGAAAATAAGAAAACAAAAACCCTTCAGTCTAATGATACACACAAATTCCAGCCTACAAAAGATCTTTTCTATGGAATAGGAAGCTTAGAAATGACAGTGACTTTAAAACTGCTGTTACAACCATATGTTTAACCACATAATAATCAGCTCTTTGTCAATTCTACAATAGAAAACTCAAAGTCAGTGGAAACCTCCCCTCCACATCCAGTGCAAGCAAAATCAGACTACCATTGTGTGAAGCCTGTTTCCAATATTAAACTATGTATCTCCTAGCAAAATCATTTAAAAATACTGACAAATAAAGTTGCTCTGTTTTCACATTTAAAATATAAAATTAAATTAATACACACTTTTCTGGCATGTACTAAAGACCATGCAAAAGTGATAATCACATTTTCAAATAAATACATAGCAGCACAACAGAGATTGAGTTATAAAGGTAAGCAGTTTTAAGTTAACTCAAGTACTTTGAAAGTCATGACAAGAAGTAATTAAAGCAAAAACTATGTTTTGCACAAGAAAAATTGGGCATATCTATTTGAGAAGTAGATGCTCTCTATTTGATATTGCATATGCAGGACCAACAAATTTATATTCACCATATGGAGCACAGGCATAGTGGGAACCTACAGAAGTGATTCCCTGTGCATTGCCATTAGAGACTCTTAACAGAAAGAAGTAATACTTTTTTCCCCAATGTCAGTCGATGCATATTAAAAGATATCTGATAGAAACCATAAAAAAAATAAAGTAAGTAGCTTGCTCTCTTTCATTTCCAATTTTCTTCTGGAAAATTATTTCATCAAGAAGAGGCTGACAACACTATCCCGTTCAGAAAAGGTTAGCTATTATTAGGACTTTGCTTAATCAGATGTGAGTGATAAAGTCTGGAAGTTAGTCCAGCTGAGGTTCCCATCTGTGATCCCTATATACCTCTGATTCTTAATGAGAACTTTCAGTAGAGCAGTCTCAAAAGTTATTTGTTTCCCACTGAAAACTGAAACTTGCTCTTAAATTTACCCTGCCATAGAGGAGACCTCTTGCTCAACTGGAAAGCAGAAATAAGTGAACTTCCCACTGTTCGGTAGAAAAAGTTCTTGATGGTGGGTTTTACCTCTGCTGGCTTGCCAACACCAACGATAATCAACTTGCCGTCCTCCAAGCCAACAAGGATGTGGCTGTACTCTTTGGTGACAGAAATGCAATGGATTGGCAGTCTCATGGCTAAGGGAGAGATGCTCAGACTCAGGCTGAAAGGAACAAAAACCACAGAGAGAAAGTACATCATGTATTTGCTTGCGCATACTGCAAAGAATCACATGCAGGTGAAATTTCTGTCCACAGGATGCACTATGAAACACAGTTTCTCACGGATATCGTCTGCAATTTCAATTATTGTAAACTCCTACAGAACAATCTAATTGTATCCCAAAATAGAGCTTCAATAACAAGAACAGGTGTGGATAGGTAAGTCAGTAAGAGGAGACATTTTCACTGAAGAACAGTGACATTGGTCCCACGGCTGCCTAAGTGACAAACATCACTCCCATTCTGAGGAGCAATGGAGCTCTACAGAGCTAAGCACTAAGTGGAGAACTGAGCAGTGCAGAACTACATGAGGCTTGATCCTGCAGTTGCTGAGCTCTCTGCGACTAATCAGGGGATAAGCACAGTTTGCAAAGTGACAGCTCCTCCTGTCAGTGCTAGGTGTTTAATTGGGATAAATGTCTGGGAAGAAAGAGATCTCTTACAACCTCTCATTCTATTTTCCTCCATATCTTAGTTCCACCAAAACCATTTTTTTGGGGGGAACATAGAAAAAGCAACAGCTATCACCTATAGGACCAAGCAAAGTTCATTACACAGCCATTTCTGAGCAAGTCCCCATATTTGCATCTCAATAAAAACGGTGGTACATTACCTGTAGAGATCCCGTATGGAAAGAAATCCCTGTAAGCTGCCCATCACAATATACTCGCCAGTTACACACAGATCTGACACTTCCTCCTTCAGAGTCTCAGAACCCAGGTATTTCCCATTGATAGAATAGAGATGTAATGCATTCTTATCCTGAAGAGATCAAAAATAAATGTGTCACAGAGGATTGATAGGATAAAGAATGTAGTACTTGTATCTTTAGCTCATTAACAGGTGCTAACTGGGAAACAACACACAGACAATAATGCTGACAACAGTTTCCTTATTGAATGCTACAAGAGTAGTGAGCCTATACCATCCATGTGTATGGATACAAGGTCCTGTATGGAAGTTTTTGAAGCTATCTCTTGATGTAACATTGTAATATCTTACCTACTCCATTTAATCAATTCTAAATGTCCTCGAAACATCCATGGATTTAATAGATAGGTCCCTATTTTATAAGAACTTTTGTTAAGAAAAAAGAAAGCAAGACTGCACTCATCTTCAGCCTTCCTACCACCCTCCTTCCCTTCTTTCCCCTCCCAAATTCAAAAGCAGAAGCAAACAAGCGTATTTCCACAGAGCTAGATCCAGATGCATTTTCTGGACGAGACAATGACTTCCTGTGGATTACTAACAAAACCATCTTAAGTTCTTCCAGCCTGATATTACCTTGGATCTCTTCTCTCCCCATCTTCCTAATGTAGTTAGCATGCCTACATTAAAAAAATTTGTTTTCCAAGAAATTTCCCATGTTTAAAGAAATCACACTGATCTACTGTTATTAAAGCAACTACACAGCTCCTCAACAGACACAACCTTATAGCTATACCTCCAATCCCAAACTAAGAAACTGTGTAGACACTGAGCATCTTGCACCCAGAACTTACTGCTCCCCTTATAAGCCTCTGTTTCTGTGCACAGTGGAACTTGTTTCCTCTAGTTTTCCAGTCAAAGGGGCTCTCCCAGAAGATTCATTAGTGTATGCCTGAGCATCTTCCTTGTGGGTGTTTGGAGATTTTCATGAAACTCACAGGACCACAATATGCCTGTTATTTACCCTTTAACCAAATTTCACTCAAATTGGCTAGCAAAATTTAAAAAATATGGAAACTGACACTGAATGCTAAAAAGACTCATTACTTCAGGAAATAAGATAAAGTGAGGTACACTTATCAAAATCTTCAGTGACAGCAACAGAGGTTTTCCACAAACTTAAGTACCTTGAGAGTAGTCTTTCCTTCCACGCTGGTGTGGACAACTATATGGCCTTCCCAGGACACAGCCAGATTGGGAACAGTCAGCAGGAGGGAACTCTCACACGGTGGTCGCAGAGTCCTCACGTACTGACCCTTCCGAACAGTGCGGACAATAACAGTGCCATCCTGCAGCAAACAAATTTAGGGCAGTTGATATTCAGCAGGCAAGTTATCACAACACTAAGTGCTTACAGAGGATACAGGGAATACTTTGAAAGCACTTAAATCCCTAATGGGAGATAAGGACTGCTGAGCATTAGACCCTCTGCACAAAGAAGCCTTCCCCTCAACCTACAGACCATGTACTATAGGCATATGAAAAAAAACAAATGCAAGTAGGGCAAGAGGGAGGATAGGCAGCAAATCAGCCATTTCGTAGGTCACATTTATGAGTATGCATAATGTGGAGTACAAAGCCAGAGCTCAGAAGCCTGCCAGTGTAGTACAATAAGGAAGATCATGAGCAAGTGGCACAGAACCTTCAGGGTTAACAGAGCAGGGAAGAAATAGGCAAAAAACTGTTGCCATGAGAAGCTTAAAATCTCCAAGAAAGTCTACACATATTAAAGCTCATCTGTACAGAGTGACTCCACATGGTACGTGGGGCCTATGCTCTGCACAGCAGTTTGACAGTTTGATTTAAGCAGGCAGCAAAGAAGATGGCACATATCTTCTTGATACACAAGGCTGAAGAAAAAGATTGTGAAATAGTGACTTTTTGTATTATTCTTAATCCACTTCAAACACCTTCTATTGTTTGAGTTTGGTTGAGAAGAGGCAACAAAGGGAAAAGTAGGAAGGTGCTTACCCTGGATCCTGACACTGCCATATCCAGTTCGGTGCTGATGCCAACACTTGAAACTTCGTCAGTGTGCCCATAAAGGATCTGTAATGGCTTAGGTGCCAGGCCTACAGGCACTCCTCCCTGAGAGTAACAAAAAGTGCAATGACACATTCTCTTACAGCTGAAGGACAAACAAAAAATGAGCTTCTGGTATCTTCAGTACCAGTTGTCTGAGGTGTGTTATTTGATAGAGGCTAAAGCCAAAGGCACAACTCACCACTCCAATATCAATGTGTTGCTTTCTATGTCAGCATTTTACTTACTGAAATCACAAGAATTAATAAATATGTAGTTGTTGTGTGGTCTGAGAGACAATGTTACTTAGCTGACTCCTTCCTATCCCTGCAGGTGTCCGGGAGTGCAAGGACCACAGTGAGCAGTCCTAACAGGAGTTGTTCACATTCCCCCATTGTTCACAATCCCCACTTGTTCTTTCACCTGTGTATCTGGGCTTGTCCAGTTCTTAGAGTTTACCCTGAAATCAAGCACTATCTTCACAATCAACCTTAAAGAAGCTGAAAGCTATTTTACTTAAAATAACAGCAACTCTTTCCATTTTCCAAGGAAAAGGAAGGAAATAGTACTTCTCACTACCAGTAGTATGATACGCCAAGGAAATCTTGCAATAATGCTCATTAAAAATAGCAATGGTCCCACATAACTGCAGGGTTATCACAGCTTTTGTTCCAGTGAGTGTACTGTCAGCACACACAGACTTATTCTCAAACCAGTTCTAAGGGAAGAACTGTGCTTAGAGAGAAGATACAGTAAATAGTTCTACAGAGAACTATTTATTTTCATTTCTGTGAAAAAAATTTGACTGCCAACCAGGCCCTGAAAGCCTGAAGCAAGCAGGAATACAGAACAAGTGTCAAAATACAGAAGGTGTCAGTGCAGAGAAGACAAGTAGAATGCAAATGCCAGTATGCAGTCCACTGCTGCCACTGTGTAAAGACTAAGATAAAACTCTCACAAGAAACATCCACTATGCATAAAATATCATTTATGTATCTATGAATAAAAAATACATTAAAAATCTTAAGAAAAAGCACTTCTAAACAAAGATCATTTCCAGAGGACGACTTAAATCACAATGAAAAGATAAGCAAACTAAAAAAATCTCCCCACTTGAGACAAAAAACTACTCATGAGCACTAAGGTTTTACTTTTTTTGACCCTAAGTGCTTCTTGACAGAATTATAAATACTCCCACCATAAAGACAGCTTCCACAAAAGCCCATGCAGCCATATACACACCCCTCTACTGCTCTAATGTGCTGATTTTAGTTCCATGGTAAGAACAAGGTGACTTGATGAAATCTACCATCCAAAACATGACTGCTTCCCCCAGCAATTAATCCTACTTGTACATTTCAAATGCAGCAAGCAGAAATCAGCATTTAAATGCATAATGATAGAAACAGCTTCACATTTTGAGTGTAAGTACACACAGATCACACAACCACTCTCACTGTACTAAAGCATGAGACCAATACTAAAGAATTCTCAAATGCCAGTGCAAATGCAGGTAATAGTGCTGCCTTTGCTAACCACTACCGTAGTCATCAGTACCCCCTCCAGCAATGCTAAAATGCAACTACTAGGAGTGAACAACTGCCTGGAAACATAAAATTCTCATTTTCCTACCCTGAAAATAATCTATGAAATCTTTAAGAGAGCCTCTAAAATAACGTACTCCAGCTATATAGTAACTAACATGTATAGTATTTCAGATAAGACAATGGGAGTAAAATTACTAAGCTAATTGATTTTAGTGCACTATCTTCACTGCAAACCTGAAAGGAAATAAATAAAACATAATAGCAAAACAGAAAAAAAAATGCATTCAGAATCTGCTTCTGAGTATGCCTAAATAACCCACCTGCTGAACTATTTGCCATATCATACAGGTTGTATCTCTGGAGCCTGAAATTAAATGTATTCCACAGTGGTCTATTGCCAAGCAGGTCACAATATCTAGATAAAGGCAAGAAAACAAAGTTGTCACCTGGGTAATTACGAATAAGTTCCCACAGACTGACAATGTGATACAATTTGTCAACGCTGTCTCCTGATTGGCAGTCAGCATTAAATACTCCACTGTGTAACTGCTGATGACATTATTACACATGAAATCATCATACAGCCAAGTGCACCCACCTGACTTATTCAGCTTTGCTACCTAAAAACAGCAGGCAAGCCTTATTTTGAAACTACATCAAAGCACCACTCCAGTGACTGGAAAGCCATGCTCAAGTATTTCTGTATAATCATGATTCAAGCATTCTTCTGTTCTTATGCTGCCATTCCTTACAACAGCTACACTTGTGTGCCCAAGCGAACTGGCTATATTCTGAGAGCACCAAACGACAAGGTACATACATAAACCCCTTCCATTTCCTACCACAGAGTGACTGACCCATGTGCCTGATGTGCTGTCCCATCAGTTTGCCTTTGGTAAGGGATGTCACTCGGATGCTGTTGTCCCAGTGTCCGCCACTGAAGAGCAGCTTTGCATCATGGGACACCGCAAACAACTTGGAGGTGATCTCCAGCCCTGGGGCAAAAGGACCACTCATGCTGCGCTGTGTTCTGCAGGCAAACGATGAGCAGTTAAGAGTAACCTTAGTTCAAATCCATGTATTTTGCACTTCCCCTGTCTTTAAAAATCAGTAACAAATTCCATCTATAGAAGAGGCTATAACCATGGCAAAACTCTCTCTGCCACCAGTGACTGGAAGCAAGATTTCATCTTAGATCTTTTCAGCCTTTTACACAATAACTCATGTCCCTACTACGCACTGTAACGTTAAAGACAAAAAGGAATATTCTAAAAACAAAAAACCCAAACCCACCACATATACCTATGTATTATTATAGTATGAAGTATAAGAAGGATAAAGTATGAAGACTGCCCATCTCAGATTCCAAAATTAGTTTTTATGATTGATAATTAGAAAAAAATTAGAAGTAGCTCTAAAAATGAAGCCTGAAATGCCACTTACATAACTCTACAAGAATGCAATTACAGATTAGAGGTAATATTACTGAACATTGGAAGATGCATTCTTAGGTGAAAACTCTGACAATGAATACAGCACAACCCACTGATTTTGAACAATTACTGTATTTCATTATTTTAGATGCATTCATCTACCCCTCCTCAAAATGTGCTTACTTGGGATTTGTCACTGTTGTATCTTTGATGAATGTAAAATAGTTGGAAATATTTTTGTCATAAGGCAGCCAACCATGAGTTCCAATAACGCAGTTCAGACTTGCTGTTACCTAAAAACGTTTGATGAAAAAGTTGATGAAACCCAGAGGTTTATTTTCTGCTTGTCTTGATGCTAATGGAGCTTGCATAAAATCCAGCAGAAAGTTTTGAAAGTATACCACAAAGGAAAAAGCATATGCATCTCTCCCTGAACAAACAAATCAATAAAAAAATCCCTCTGAGTTAATCCACATGTGGTACATAGAACCATATTGGAATAGTCTATGTTCTACATAGGTCAGAGAAGTAGGGGTAGGAAGGATGGGAGGAGACAAAAACTAAAATCCCAGTCAACCAACCCCTCTCAAACATTTAATTACAAGTCAGTCATTTAGTTGAAGCTGCTGCTTCTTCTCTTCTCTGAACACTTATTGTTAATAGTGACCATATTAATACAGGAAGTTTAAAAAACATTGTACTGCAGTTGCATTTCTGAGGAAGTAACAAAGGAATCTAAACATTCATGGTTATTTTCATCAGATATTTATGAAAAACACAAGGAGAATTTTAGATGTGCACAAACAACCTATGAATGCACCACGTTAAGCCAAGACAATAATTCTGACATACAAAACAGGAATATTGGAATATTCTTCCCTGCAAAGCAGAGGTATTATTGCAGTGGGGCCAGTGTCTAGGCCACATATACAGATGTAAATACAAAAACACTGTTCTCCTTTCATTATTTGCTATCTGCCATAGTACAAGAACGTATGTTAGGGCAAAAGTTAGTTTCAGGACCAGGGCAGGCTTTTGGAGTGTGCATGCACCACATATGATATAGTTTAATATATGCGTTGGAAAGCAAAGATAAACAATGACACCATTAATAACTCAATCCTGTCATTTTAAATCTGGACTGCATTGCATTAGCAAATTGGTTGCTACAGGGAAGTTGATCAAGTGGCAACATACAATATGCCTCACTATAACTTACAGCCATGTCTCATCAGCTCTTAAATGCCATTCAACAAATCAGCCTGGCTTCTCCTTGGAAGATAAATATTTAACTTATAACTGACATTCGTTACAGGTTAAAGGAACACATTTGAAGAGGAACAGTTAAGAAATGTTTCTCTACAAGCTGTATGAAAAAAATACACCCATTTCAATGCCTGCAGTTTAAGAACAGTATTGACACATGCAACTCACCAAGATCTCTGGGCTTCCCTGAGAAATAAAGGAACGTGACTGATTCCTGGGGACAACAGCTTTGACAATGGGGACACCATCACTAATTCCCTAAGAGAAAGGACATGGTTTTGATCTGATTATATCCAAAAGCTAAAGGACAAATCTAGAACCTCTAAAGAGTAAGATCCAGAGCCTCTGGAATTAATGTCAGACCTGTAGAGCACCCTAAGGCACTGGTACACACCCATTCAGTTCGTGCAGGTGAGCTCCATCACAAACACTGGAAATAAAACCCTGGCCCCCAATCAGGGAGTTTAACTACCAAGTTCAGTGAGTCCTCAGACACCACCAGTGAGCTTTTCAGCTTTCTTGGTGCGGTGACTGATTTAATACCCAAACAACACCCACACAAGCAGCCAGCAGATTATGGGATTCAACCTCTATGAAGCCAACTAAAAAGACAGAGCTCATTTAATATACATTGCACTGTAATATATTTTCTTTAAATAGGAAGCAAGTCTATTTTCATTTAGGTTGTGACCTTTTGTTTCAAGTACATCAGAAGTTTCAGATTAGACTTTAAACAATTTCAAGTAACACATCTACCTCTATGAAGAATGACTTCAGTTCAGTGAGGTGTTGGAAGAGATTCAGAGTAGAGGTATCACTTTTAGTTAGTCTTTGCACTACCTCTTCTGCTGACAGCCTTTGTGGATGGGGCTCCTAGGAGGCAATATTTGAAGGAGTAACAAATTAGACTTGTTTATCAATTCGTTCAATACACATGAGATACTGAGAATCTTAATGGGGAAACAGTCTCACATACCTAATTTTCCTTCTTGAAGTAAATTAATTTATTTTGAAAATGGATTCTTTGGTAATGTGGCAAAGATTTAATGTTGCTGAAATTATGAACCATTACCTTACAAACCATTGTTTTTTCAGAAGTCCTTGCAACTCAGTTGTATTTAACCACAAAGGTCTGGTTGAGGGGGAGCAAAAAAGTATTACCTTTAACAGCTGGCAGGGAGTTTGCCCAAAATTGTTTATCATCCCTTCTAAAGCTTTCCTTTCTTTCTCATCTGTTAAAGCATCCAAGTCCACGGCCCCTGGATCACGACCAGAACAATGAAGAGTAGGGGGAAAAAAAAAAAAGAACACAATCCAAACAACTTGTTAAGAACCAATATAGTCAACTAACATTGCAAAACTTAATTTACTTGCAGCATTATGACCCTTTACCCCAGAAAAGCCCCCAAATAATGGCTCAATTTAAAATACAATCTGAAAACTCCACTCTACATGTGAAATTTAAAGTGTATCTGTCAGGGCAAGAATTGCAGGCCTTTGTCCTATCAAATGAATTTAACATACTTCATGCAAACCACAAGTAGCACACAAAAGCCATCCAAAATTTAGCTTTGAAACTAACAGATTAATATTTGTCTCTAACATTATTTGTTTTTAAGCAATGTGCCTGAACTCTAAACCACAAGAAACCTCTTCCCACAAATGCTTTTAAGCAAGCAAATAAGAAAGTGACAAGAAAAACCAGTAACTTTTAGAAAAAAAAGACAAGAAACTTTAACAGCCCTCCTTTAAAGAAAAACTATACTTTTTTATGATGCATTACAAGGTTTGCTGCCATGTTTCATCTGTAAATCTGCTGCCTTACCATATGCTACTGAATGGTATGCTCACAAATCAAGTGTCTTCTGTTTAATAATGAAAACTCACAAGTCTGATGACAATGACAAGAGAACATACTGCTTTGTACCTTCATAAGTACAATAATAAAACACATTAAGCGCCTCCACTGCAGCCGGTCCCCTCTGCTTGTAGCCAAAAATCAAATCTATCCATTCATGAAGATGAGCAGAAACATACTCAGATTCCTAGAAGGAAAAAAATGCACTTGAAAGAATAACAGAAATACTGCTCCCATCTTGAAGTTTTTACTATTTTCTGTGGAAAAGATTTAATTCCTACACTAAGAGTACCCAGAAATCAGGTATTTACCAGTGTATAGGGCAGAAACATAAGGAAGGGTAGAAGCATAAGAATATTGTCCTGTGTTAGGGCCAGTAACTGCCACGTAAGAGGGAAAATCAATACAGTGATGCAAGAGATCTACACTATTGAAATGCACCTGTGTGGGGGAAGATAACCTGCCAGCTCCCTAACACCATACAGAATCATCTTTAAATAGCAAGGGAAGCCTATTCACCTAGCTCTGCATTTTATCTCTGAGGACAACAAATGCCCAAGTCATTAGCACCCAAAATGCCCAAGAGATTAAATGCTATTTTCAGCATTTTATCAACATGCACAGAGCTTTCAGCTGCAAGTTCTAATGGTACTTGTAACGTCGAATGCAACCACAACTCCAGTTTGAATGTCATCCCACTTGTTTTACATTTAAGCCACAGTAACAATGTGCAGGTGCACTTTCTTTACTGCTATGTCACACGTACAAACAACATCTTACCAGAGCCTTCCTGTGTTTATAGATAAAGTCTTCTGGGGAGTGGGCCCATTTAGGCAGAACAACATCATTTACCACCTCTTTGGACATTTGAAGCTGGCCTAAGTTAAAACCTGGTGAATAATTCACAAAAGTTTAAGAGTGGCTACAAAATATTTCAAGTACCTTGATTTCTCAGTAAAGATTAAAAATCATTCTTTTCTCAATGCAAGAGAAGGATATTGAAAAATTCTTAATGTAAATCTCCAATAACCCTACGATTGACATAAGAGGCTAAGTTCTGTTCTGCATGTTTAAAATTTTAAATGACAAAGGATAACAATTATCCAAAACATCTAAATGATTTTGAAGCTGAAGTCCTAACCATAAAAGTAATGTTCACACATCCATCTGTGAACAAATCTGCATTTACTTTACCAGGATTAAGAGTCCAAAACACTTCAATAAGGTTATTCATAAGAAGGAAGCTACTTAGAGGTTTAAATGGTTGTAAAATCAAGGCTTTTAAGAAGTCTTAAATTTTACCAGCTATCACTGAAACAGCTCTAAATACTTAAATGACTTGAAAGTGGAACTTCGGTGCTCCAAATTTTTCTAATTTATAACTCTAGTACACTGTAGCAGCCCAAATGTACAAATCCATTTTCAAATTGTGCAGAAGTAGAGAAACAAATCACTAAGCAATAAATGTGAATTAAAAAATGTCTAGCAGTCTCATGTCAGAATGCCTGACGCTGTCTTTCCAATCAGCATTATAATAATTAATCTCTTTTAACTTTTGCTAAGTATTTAATCAGTATTAAATATTACTTATTGTTGCGGTGAGCTGCAGCTCCTGCCATGGCATCCTGGATCCCATAGGACAGAAAGTCCAATGGTTTAATAATCCTGAGGTCCAGGAGCCATGAAATGGCTGCCAGCATCAACATGGCTGCCCCTCAGGCAGCTTGGCGGGAAAGACGTGCAGCCTGGCACATCCTCAATGGCTGCCACACACTCCTCCCCTGGTTATGTCATGGGTCGCCCACTGGCCCACATTCACCCTCCCCTGCCTACCCCGCTCCTATTGGCCATCATGTAAGTGTCCCCACCCCAGTTACGCCCCTTGTTCGTGTTGTCACTGTTCGTTTTGTGTATGCTCCTCCCTGTCCAGAGGGGTATAAAACCCCCTGAACAAGGGCTTTTCTTTGGGCTTTTTGACTTCCCCCTGAGTTCCTACTCTCTTCAATTAACCCACTCCTGACCCCCAGAAAGCCTCCCTCGTTGCTTCATCTCCTCTCTGGCCTTCTACATCAGTGGCTGAGGTGAGCCTCTTATCGAGGTCTCACCCATCCTCCCAAACTCAGTCAGCACCAGTCCTCTGCTGCGGCGGCAGGCGAGGGACTTGCCCAGTGCCTGACCTCAGAGCTAGCCACTCGGCGAGCACTGCGGCAATTTCCATTGGGTAAACAACACTATTCTTAGCCATCCTTAAGCCCATAGCCTGAATTCTAAACATGTTTAGGCTGCTGCTTAGCACAACTCGTATCTTCACTGAACATTTTAAAACCAGCATGATGATTAATGTCTACAATCACATCACAAAGTTTAAATAATAAGTGTTCCTCAGCATTCACAAATGGTTGTAACGACGCTTTTCTGAAGAATACAGACACGGTTTTCTGTGAGAATATTTTTCGCAGTCAGTTTACCATTTTGATTCTCCAGGAATTCTGGAAAGTAGAAGAACTCTGGGATAAGTTCCTTGACATCATTGGGGTTGTCCATGAGTGCCTGCCAGGCAGCAGGAATAGAGTGGAACTGTCTGTCAGCACAGTCAAATCTGTGGATCAGAAAACCCAGGTTAGACTTTGATGATTCCCTCAGTAAAACAACAAGGAAGAAGCAAGAAGGGGCTGCTTATTTGCTCAGCATACCTGCCACTCTGAAGCTGGATATGAAGTGTTGTGAAAGGCTCTACCCGAATGAGGTAATGCATTACACCAGCAGCATTTGAGTAATGTGTCCCATAGTGAAATTTGTCAATCATCCCAAGAGGATCCTCAAAATTCTCATATCTGAAAAAAGAAATCTTTATTTATAAAACTGAGAATTATAGTTGATTTACACGTGGATTATGCTTATTCCAGGCAAAGATTCAAAATAAATGACCACAGCATTCTATAAGAGAAAAATAAATTGAGTTCTATCAAACATGAAGATTCCGAATCTTACTTAGAAAGTCCCTAAGAAAAAGACTGCTGAAAGATAGAAATGTACACCAGATGAACTCTTTGCATGCCTGTTACACTCTTCCCCAGGTATTTGCTATCAGCTGTCAGAAACCAGACAAAGGGCAGACAGGACTGATGACTTTATAGAACAGACCAACACACCCCACATCACTAAACTGAATATTTACTATTGAAGAGACTTGTGATGGTTTCCTGCAAGATTTAAGAAATGTGTGTGACTGTGTCAGGATGCAGAAGAGAGATATTTTTCACACTCATGCCCATTTCCTTTTCTACTGGCAAACTCACTCTACCATGCCACCATCTGGCTGATACATTTCTCAGCCTCACTATCATAGTAAGAGAAATTCTACTTAAACATACTTCTAGAGAACCCATTTCATTACAGTCAGGATAGAGCCTAATCATTCAAAGAAAATTCTCCATGTTCCAAGTTTTCACAAGATTTTGGAAGATACCTGACTGCAGTCTGGTATGATAGCACACTCACTCCCCACACCAGCAAAAAAGGGAAGATCACTACGCTGCTGTGTGGGTGTGAGTACCTGTCATTCGTACCTACAGAGGACTTGCCCAAAGTCACTGAGATGTTCTTTTATTTTGAAGATAATAATCTATGCTTGAAAAAAGAGGAAGCACAGATTTAGGATCAATGCTACCTCTCAGCACAGGCAGCTCAATTCATCAGTATGATTTCACATTCTTTATCCTGATGCAGACAAGGGACACATTATGTCTCTTCAAGCTGCTGGGCCATAAAACTGTTTATACAGCCTTTCAGTTTTTCATCTCCACAGCTGAGAAACAACTGAAAATTTACAACAGTTAGTTTTGTCCTTTCACTGCCATATAATATAGTCTGAATGCAGCAGGAACAACAGATCAACCACCTTTGCAAATGCATGTGTTATAAAACCAGCATTAAAAATCTCACTGTCACAACTTAAGTTTTTTAAATGTGTTATTAGCCTGGAGGCTCAGAATAGACAGAGAAATATAACCAAGTGTTCAAATACGTACTTCTCTTTCACAGTCTTAGCGTTCTTCTCATTTACCACACCTATGGGTTTGGACAGATCCCTAAATACTGCAGGATTATTCAGGTCCAGTTCTTCTGAGGTGTAATCTCGTAAAATCCAGGGAAACTGAAAAAAAATAAGTCAAATATCAAATAGAGATTGCAAATACATATTTCAAAAGAGAAAAAACTTTGGCAAAAATTTAAAAATTAACTTTTTAAATTACCACAGGATATTGAGCAAGGTCATTGTAAGTTCGTCCTGCCATGGTGTTCAGCTGAATAAGGTAGTCAAAGTTGGATATTTCTCTATTCACCCATTTCTGAAAGACAAAGAAAGATAAAATGCAATAGACTATATCAAAGATATAATTATTGCAAATTACACATCTTGTCTGTATCTATCTGCCAGAGGATAGCATTGGCAAGTGAAAAGCACAAGACTACAAAAATTGTACGCAAGTCCAGATTCAATTTCTCATAATAAAGTTTATTTTCACTTTGATTCAGTGGTTGTACTATTTCTATTTCATTGAAATCAGGTCCTGATTGGTGACAGTACTGTTTCAAATACAGAGCAGCAGACAATTAGCACCCTTGGTAAAAAGGAAAAGAAAAATAGAAATAAAAGAAACAAAAAGAAGGCAAGTAAACAGGTAATGATAAAAAGGAGAACAGAACTTTGAAATCCATTACAGTGCTAAGATCAAAATTTATTTATAAATTATTCTCCCATTGGTTAACAGTACAAGTAAACAGTTTGTAAACCAAATTGTCTGTACACCTTTGTTTGCTCCATTATTCTATTCTAAACCAAAGAACAGACACAGCTGTGTTCAGAAGGGCTCAGTATTTGTCTGTAGAGTGATGGAGAAGTGTCATGACAGATGATATTTTCTCTGTGTAAATATACAACTCGATAGTTTTTATTGTTAGGATACAAAGAACAATCAAAATATTACCAATATCTTAATGTTATTTGTAAAGCTTCCTCCCTGAAAGGAAACAATTTTGGCATAAAGAGATGGAAGATAAAAATACATTTACTACATTTAAAAATTTATCTGTATTTGTGGTAATACGGACATTTTGACATTTTCCTTTTTTACCAGTATTATTAATCCCCACTAAATCTTCATGTGGGTTTTATTGAAAACTCCATCATTAAAAGATAGCAGGGAAAATTATCTGCACATCCAGTGAAAGAAGTTTCAAAATGTGCACTCATGATCACAGACCAAAACCAGAAGCAAATATGCCACATGTTTTATATTCATGTTAAAATGCCTGTCAATCACATCAACAGGTCCTGGCTATACCCATCTAGCTGACTGTAAACACAAACCAAACCATTCTAAAAACATGCATGTGAAAGTTCAGGGGCCAGGCTGAGGATACAGAAGTTGACAGCTGCCATCTAAACACTGGGGGGGACTCATTCAAAAAGCAGAGGAATGCTTTAGACCATTTAGCTGAGGTCTCATACCTGCATCAAACCTGATGCTTTGAAAAGTTCCTGTGGAGATCTGGTCCCAGAAATGTTTGGAGAACGCAGTGACAATATCCGACTATATACTTTGTTTCGTACCTGTTAGAAAACAGCACGATAAAACAATATTCTGGAGACTGAAGCTGACAATTAAGTAACTCATCTGCTAATTAAAATGTGAAATAAATAGGGCACAGTTACACTTTCAAGTACTTCGATCTCTTGCTGTTTAAAACATTTGGACATGGCTGGATGTGACATCCTTCACATCAAAACCAAACCACACAATGTTTTCTAAGACCTGTTCATAAACTGAACTACTAGTATGTAACTCACCCTAAGTTCTGAAATTTATCTTAGTCCCTCATAAAAAGGATCACTGATATTATCCAGAGGGGAAAAAATTTCACTAATCCTTAGCCATGGAATATCAATGATTTCCAATGTTGTAAAAAAGAAAGACCCTTTTGAGTTGTAATTAATTTGCTCAATCTTTTAAAATATGTACAGGCTTCAAAACATTTAGATTACTACTGATGTGGTTTTAGTTAAATAATCATTCTGTATAACACACACACACACAGAGAGAGAGAGAGGGAGAAAAGGAGAACCTTGTGATATCTATCTTTTCAACATTCATCAGTTTCTAGATGCCAGACTGAGGTTTTCAGTGACTGCAGTCTACTTTTCCATAATGATTATGTAAAGCAAACCTTTTGCTATTAGTGTTACAGTATTACAAAGACACCAGACTCAAATACAATCACTGATCTTAAACTTAACCTTGTGCTAATTATATAAATCCATGAAATTTAGGAAACCCATACCTCCTTATTGAAGTTGAGGAAATAGTTGGTTTGATCTGTGAGGAAGATCTCCAGAGCTGACCTCCTCAGGTTGTACCGACGCAAATGGATCTCTCGAATTTGAGAAAGGTGCCATTTGAAATCAAAACCTACCCCTAGGAAGAGCACTTTGTTTATTAACTTGCAATATATATTAAAAAAACCACCTTTTTCATTTAGACACAGTGCAGTACCAGCTCTAATCACCTCAGAGTTTTTCCTAGAAAAGGGAAGTCTTATATCTGACTTGATTAACCATTTTGCTAGGAAAATATTAACTTCAGATATTGTTGTGCTGAAAGAAATGAGGCAAGAAATAGCTGATGGAATGCAGAATTTGCTTTTGCTTTCCTGTTAAAGACACATTATATATGTATTCTGTTGACAAAAGGTATGAACCAAACTAACCCCCTTTCCTTTCCTAAACAGGCACAAACCGACCTTTATGTTTAGATTTCCCAAAGGCTGAACATTTTGGTATACTGATTTGGAAAACATTACTATTATTTGTCCAACATTTCACTCCAGTGTTTTCATAGCCAGCTGTGTAAGTTCTATTAAAGTTTCCTAAATTAATACAGATGGTTAATGCTTACATACTACTACTTTTTAACAAATGCACAAAACATTATTTGTCAGGGAGAACACAGATGTAATTTACAAAGCAAATTAGAGGTAGTAACTTTTTTTTAGTCAGCAGGTTTTTAGTAAGTTATTTTTAGGAAATACTAAGAATAGTGAATCAGTTTACCAGCTCAGAAAGTACAGTTCCAGATTCTTGATTCTGAAGGGATCAGTCAGTCAGTAGCCATCAAGTGCAATATTAATTTTAAGTACAGAACAACAACTTGTATCTTTACAATTATTTTGACACTTGTTTTCAAAACATAAACTCAGCCTACTAAAAGCAGAATGCTGAACTGCACTGAAAATAAAGAGATATTGATCATGCTTACCTTCCTCTTTTTCAATGCTACCATCAAAGAAATAGATGTGCTGGGTAGTGACCTCCAGCCTGCCTGGTATCACGTCAATCACTGTAATGAGTTCACAGTCTTCAGACAATATTAGCTTTTCTTTCTGACTTTCCTCATCCTTCTCATCCCTGCAAGAACACCACTAAGTGTTAAAGGGTTGGGTAGATCATACTGTTGCTTAGGTCCTTGGTAAGAGTCCAGTTCAGAAAAGAATCAAATCTGAATGGCACTAAAACGACAACAAACAATTATATAAAGCTACTTTCATCAGCAGTCTTGGGTGTTTCAGAGTAGACCACAAACATCATTTCATAGCATTGCTCTTCAGTCTTGATATTTTCATCTCAGGCACAACAGACTTGACTTCCCCTGAAGCATGAAAACATCAGGCTGCATTTCCCTTTCTTAGTTAATTGTTAGGTGCTTAAATTCTCTGGCCCAGAGCAGAGCTGAGTTCCAGTTCATGTGACTGAAGTTATTTTCAGGGTTATTCTGCTATAGTCTATAGCAAGCATTTAATAACCTTTAAAGCACAAGATCTATCAGTATCACTGAGTGCCAACTCTATACTGGATTTCAACAGCACAGATACACATAGATGCATGCACAACATGACAATTACTGAAGCAAAGCATTTGCTATCCTCCCTCACCAGCCCTTGTTCTTGTAG
>VZRS01004258.1:0-45268 GCA_013398055.1 Ifrita kowaldi
CCCCATTCCCTATAACCCTCCGGGCCAGAGGCATGAGCCAGTTGCTCACCCATGGCATGATGTGTTTAACCAGCTGTGTGCTGGATATTCTGTCCGGAAGGATATTCTGAGAGACAGTATCGAAAGCTTTGCTGAAACCCAAAAAGATTACATCAACTGGATTCCTTTGATCAACCAGATGGGTTACTGTGTTATAAAAAGGAATCACATTTGATAAACAGGATATTTCTCCCATAAAGCTGTGCTGGCTGTGACCAATGACTGTGTTGTCTTTCAGATGTTTTTCAATATTGTGTGAGGAGAAGAGTTTTGTTTTCTTAATGTCTTTTTAGTATACACTTAGGTTTTGTATTTTTTTTAGTCTTTAACCTTTCTCGACATTTAATGTGGATACTTGGGTAAACTTTATAAGGGTTAGATTCTTAAATATGTGGGGAGAGAGATAAGGGTTTTTTTCCACACCCACATACTTCTGCTGTGTTCTTTCTTCCAGGAAAGTACCCATAAGACTCCCATTAGGGTTTGTCTGATTCTGTATTGAAAAATCACATTTAAATTTTTACTGTGGTTTGGTGTAGCTGTCAGGTCATTCCCTGCTATTTTCATGATAATATTTTAAAGTACATTTGCCCAGTGATTTAAGTATTATGCTAACTTGTTCTTATATATGACTACCGAGAAGACTTACAATTCAATTCTACAAAGAGTAGTATGAACTCTTAATTGCCTGCTTCAAATATTTGTTACCTTTTTGTCTGAAGTTAAGACAGGATGGCAATTCTCTGTCATTTAAAATGCTGTTAGTTTTAAATAATTAGTGGATTAATTGCTGGTTCTGTTGGAAATGAAGACTAAGTATGAGAGTAGAATTAGTGGACTGAAATACAGTATTTAAAGAGAACAAAATGGGGGGGGAGGGTGTTGTATGAATTAGATTGTTTCTGGCAGTGGACTATGACATGTTTCTGCTAGACTGAGAACCTCTTCAGTAATACCCATGTGGTGAAGTGTTGTGTCTTTGTTTCATTTGAATGGAGATAGGTAAGGTGCAAATGCTGTAGGACCATGCTCTGGCCAAATGGTCTGTTTGCCTTCCTCTAGTTTCATGTTACTTCTCAGCTCACTTTTTCCAAAAAAATAAAAAACAACCAAAGAAGCAAACCAAAAAACCCAAAACACACACACACAAAACAAACAAAACCAAACACATTGCTCCCAATCAAAAAAACTCCAAATGCAACCAACCACAAAAATCCGACCCACTCCAAGAAGAAAGGTGTTTCACTTAATATTTTGAACATTCCCTCTGCAACCTGTGTGTGCTGTAAAAGGGTCATGGTCTCTGCCTGACCTCTGTGAGGATTGGGAAAGAATGTTTGGGCATGGGATTGGATGGTTGCTGTAAAAATTAGCTTAGAGCACTCAAAACTTCAGAGATGCTTTTTGTGATCTTAACAGTCTTGAGGAGGAATTGCTGCATTTTTCTTTTCATGACTGAACTATGGATTCAGAGACAAGCCCTTTCCATTTAGCAAATCTTCTTCTTCAATACGAACTTGGAATTGTGGCCAAAAAAGTTGGATTTATAATATGGTTTGCCTTTATGTATTTGCAAGCCCCATAGAAAATACATTTCACGTGCTTGCAGCTTCCTGTTCTTTCAATGAGTTGCACTTTGGGAACACGAGTTTGTGTGTGGGGAGGAAGAAATCCGAAAGAGAATTCAGAATTTTGTCTGCTCAGAGCATAGAATTGCTTACTTCTGTACATATATGTGCTAGTGGTTGAAGGTGGCTGATGTGGCTACTCTTAGCCAGGTTTTCTGTGTGATGTAGAAATCTGTAAATAGAACCATCTGAGAAAGGATTATTATTAATAGATGTTGCAAATGTACAGCCTGTAAGATGATATCCAGAACACAGCAGCAGAAATAGTACCTATTATCAATATAGTTACCAACCATGGGATGGTTTTGGTTTTGTTTTTTTTTTTTAAAGAGTAATTTGTAAAAATTATCTGTTTGTGAGGTGAAGACTTAGAACATGGAAAGGAATGTGTGACCATATTTGGTCATATTATAATTCACTCCAAATGTTTGAAAGTTGATTTCAACAAATAGAATTGCAAATGCAAATGTAAACATCTGTTCTCGGGTATGGTTGAAGCACTGGCATGAGTGATGCATTTGCAGAGCGGGGTTGGGATTTGGTGAACTGCAGCCATCACTGTTGTTTCCTCAGCACCACCAAATAAGTTCTTTGTTCCCCATCCCATGGCAAGAGAGTAGCTGCAGTCTCTTCCCCCTCTAGAGCTGTGTCTTGTTTTAATAAGCTCTCTTTTAGTAATTTTTTAAGTGAGATAATTTTACACTTTTGAAAATGTTTTTTTAGCTAACTAAAAATATGAATGGATGCAGCAATTTGAAAATTTTGTCTTCTAAGTGACAGGTTTGCTACTTTTTGCTAGAAAAAAAATCCTTCAAAATCTTTCTCTCTTTTTCTGCCTCAGTTGTGTCATTTTGTTTAGTCATATCACCTTTGTAAGAGTACACACAACAGGGAATTATATGAGCTTATTTTAAAAAAAGGTCATATACCACACTCAACAGTTAATTTAGTGAAGTGTTCAATTCTTTCCAACTTGTCTTAGAGAATATAATATCTTTGAAATGGCCATTCGTTTCAGACAGATGACCTGGCAAGTTAGTTAAGCTGGATACCAGCAGGCAGAAATAAATAATAACTTCCTAGGTTAGAAACTTGTATTAATAACAGTCTAGGCCTAATGTTTTCCATGGTTATGTTGCCAGAAGTAGAAATAAACAAAAATACCTAACCAATCGACCAACCAAAAAAAAAAAAAAAAAAAAAAAAAAAAAAAAAAAAAAAAAAAAAAAAAAAAACCAAAACAAACCACCAACAAAAAAAAAAAAAAAAAACAAAAAAAAAAACACCCAAAAAACTCAGAAAAACAAAAAAAGCCCTTCAAAAAAGGAAAGAAAAGAAAAAAGCTGTGGGCAAACTTTAAGTAATTCCATGTTGCATTTGCCAAACCATCTCCACATGGGTAATGCATATGCTAAATTGCCCTTTGTTTGTTAAGTCTATTTTAAAAACCTTCTTTGTGTGATGCTCTTTTAGCAATATTTGATTCCATAAAATGCCCCAGAGACTTGGCTGGTGGAGGAAAAAATCTGTATCATTGCAGATTGTATCGTGCTGCTGTATTAAGCCTAGAACAAAATTGACTCAGTATTTTAAAAGCAGTCTTTCTTTTTCAGGCTAGTGAGCAATTGAAGACAGACAAATCGACATTTGGGCTTGAAGTGGAGGGAAGATCAGAGTGAGAAGGGTTATGAGTCAGAAAGCCATGCTGTTGTGTGGCTGGCTGAGACCTCATTTGGTCGGGAAGGTTTTCAAACACAATAGCAACACACTTATGAAGTTTCTACTTAGTACCTTTCTGTGGAGAATGAAATTATGAGGGAGATTTCTGACAGCTCAGATTGGAAGAACAATACTTAAACACCACGGATTTTTAAATGGAACCTTTCCGTGCTAACAGTCTTCACGTTAACCTTTCCATTATGTGAGTGAAAGGGCCATGCCTAACTACTTACTGTGCAGGGTTTTTGTGTTGTTTCCCTTCCCTTCTTCCTCCCCTTCCCCTGCTATTTTTGGCAGTGTGTTTTCATTCCCTGTTCAGTGAGTGGTAACACTGAAGGAATCCATGTATAGCCAGTGCTTCCGTTACTGCAGATACGTATGTTACCAGTTCAAAAAATCCTGCTATGCACCTGATCATCAAAAACCTAGACAGTCCCCTTTTTTCTTTTTTTTTCCTAAACAAAAAAGCAGAATGTTTCTAGAAATGCCCTGCAGAATATTACATGCTTCTTCCACCTAGAGACAGACATTAAAACTGGTAAAGATGGTACATTTTCCTCAAACCAGGTGTTGGTCTAAACCACTGGCACCATGGGAGTAATACACAAATGCTCAATCTCTCTGTCCACCACCAGCAGGCATCCATGACAGCATGTGTACACAAAGCACAAACAAAACAGTCAGAGCTTGGTGTTTTGCAGAAGTAAGGACTTGGGCTTGATTTATGGGATGATAAAGAAGCACCTCAGCGAGGCTGTGTTGCTCTGCAGCCTTCAGGGAAGGTCTCCTGTTTGCGATACCTTTAAAAGCACTTGTTCAGCTTTCAGAAGCAGTCCAAGGGGGCTGATCCAGGTCTCTGTTCAGCTGAATTTAGACTTTCCCCTGTTTACTCCTCACGGGCAGGTGTTGCTTAGCCTGGACTGCATTTGAGAGACATTTCTAAGGCTCACATAACCTCTGAAAATTATTTAGTTTGGAAACCATTCTACATGCCTCTGCCTAAAGCTCTGTTTGTTGTATCAGAGGGAAATGGGCTTGGAGAAAGAAAAAATCCAACCCCTGGTATCTGTAAAGTCTGACAAAAGTGTTTTCTGTTCTGTTTACCTTACTAGTATTTCCTGTTTTCAGATGGATGGTGCCTTAAGTCTTAAAACATGAGGTAAATTCAAGTTATGAGTTATTTTGAGTTCCTAAACTGAAAGAGCTGTTTGGGATTTGATGTCGAGAGGCAGATGAACAGCATTTTTTCAAATCAATACCTCCAAATGAAAGTTACTATGGAGAGCCTGACATCTTGTAGTTTCTAAATTGATGAACTGAAATTTTGGAGCATGAGTTAAGCCTTTATGTGACAGCTGCAATGATTACTTACTACGTACATGCCTATCAAGGTTCCTCTACACGGTGACGAGAAAAATTCCTTTAAAAATGTCTATTTTTAATATTAAGAATATTTCCAGTACTGCTACAAATCCGCTTCGGTAGGGGTTAGTTGTTTGTTTTCTTTCCTCAGATTGCTAAGTCGTCTCCTGAAGGCAGGCGAGGAGAGCTTGCAGTGCAGGCCTTGGCATGCCCCCTCCGGGTTCATTGTCGGCGTGTGCTGAGTGTGCCTGGGCACGCCACAAAGGAGCAGCAGGGCATGATACCATGGCTGGTTTGGCTCTTTGAAGCCCAGAGTGATACAAGCCTTGATGAATGGTTGGGGTAGCTCCTGCAGGGACAAGTGTTGAGACAGACCGCAAATAAAGGCGTGCCTCTTCTAACACGCTGGCTTGGAACGACCTTGCTCAGCTTTCGGCAACAGTCTTGCCAGGACAGGGTTCAGCTCAGGTTTAATTTAAAATTAGGTCTCAGGCAGGCTGAGCTTGTGTATAAGTGAAACAATGCTGGCTGAATGCATTCAGTGCTGGCTGAATGCGTTCCAGCAGCAGGGCATTGAACTCTAATGTTAAGACTGGAACAGTTAATTCAGTTAAGGCTGGGTTATACGTGATAGAACGGAAATAGAAAGGAAATCTTGCTGTTGCTGGTCTTATCAGGGGGTGCAACAATGGAACTTTTACTTTTAGTCCTGCAGACCTCGCTTCACCAGGCTTGCCTCCTTCTCCCCTACAGCAATCTCATCTGTTCTTGCTTAAAAACAAGCAGGTCCTGCCTGTGCAGGCCCAACCATGGGATTTCCTGGCTACCAGGAGTGCAGAACCCTGTGAGAAGGGCCTTTGGGTAAAGGTATTTGCAGAGTTTCAGATGTTGCATGTTGGTGAGGGTGCACTCCTCTGTTCCCTTTCTTTTGGGGGATCACTTCTCTTTATGGGGCAGAGAGCAGCTTAGCTCTGTGTGTTATCCACGTGCTGTTCGAGCTTGTGGACGCGAGCAGTTTTTGTGCCCAACCAGAACCTGAAGTCATTTCTGGGAAGCATAATGCGCTGCCTCTGAGGGGGTGGGAACCAGCAAAAGAGGAATCAGGGGCTCCACCTCTTTCCTCCTCCCTGTGCAGGAAGTCATATGGGAGGCTGTCACCGTGGAGGGGACATTGCCCTCCAGGACAAACAGAGGAGGTATGACCTCAGTCAGCTCTGCTTCTTTGCAATGAAATGCTGTAAACAAGGGCTGCCTGCATGTGATAGTCCTTTGTTAATCTAAACACAGCTAAAATAAAAGATGTGCAAGGCCCTAGAGAAACTGTTCAGCAAAACAACAGAGCTGAGAGCCTCATTACCAAGCACTTAACTAACATGCTTCTGCTTTCTTTGAAAAGAAGCTGAAAAAACGTGGGGTGAAATCCTGCAGCCTTTCTCCTGCACTCCTGAATGGTCATTAAAATCACTGTTGCCCTGTTTAAGGAATTTGAAGTGTGTGTCTTAAGGCTAAAATGTGTTCAGAGTATCCCCATCTCACCCTGCTGGAATAAGACCCCAGTCCCAGAGACTGAGAGCACTGGATGAGCTTTCATCTCCATAGTGTCAGCTCAAGCACTCTTTCCTTTATTTCGGCTTTTTTTCTTGCCCCCACACTTCCTCAGCCTGTGCCAGTAACCCAGTCAAAAGTGACATAATAAGTTGCTTTGGGCAATTGTTCTGGGACTTGGAATGGCCCAGCAAAGAGGTTCTGTGCACCCATTCTCTTGAAGGCTGGCACCACTGTGGTGTGGATGGTAGGTGGGAAGGGGCAGAGGTTACCTAATGCAGTACTAGTACTGAAAGAAAGGCATCTTGGTGTTTCTCCTCCTCACTTCCCAGGGTACAAGTTGCATCAGTTTAAAAGCAGCATTATGGAAGTATTCCATACTGAGGGTGGCCAGTATTTTCAGTACTAGTGTTTAAATACGGAGTAAATGAGTCCTTCTCAATAAGGCTGCTGGAAAATACTACCTGATTTTTAAAAGGATTTTCTCCTTTCCCATTTATTATTTCCATCTTAAAGCAGACTTGAACATTTGATGTTTAACTCCCACTGAGTTCTTAGGCTGCTGCTCTAGCGAGGATGCCTTGTCAAATCTGTGATTAAAACATGACAACTTTATCAGGGTGAAGCCTTTCCTACTTCATCAAAAAAAAAAACGTCTATCTGCAAAATAATTTCTCTTGTTTGATCTTTTCACTATTTCAGCTCTTTTTCCTTTTGCCTGTTCTCCAGCCCCAGGTGGTAAATCAGGGAAATGCTGCTGCATGTTGCCTGTGAAGAACTGAAGAGCTGTTGCAAACCTCTGTTGTGGTCCTACTACTATGTGCAGTCCTATTTATTGTTTCACTTCTCCCTGAAGTTTTGTTGTGGATGAAGGGCTTGTTTGTAAATTCTTCTGGAGTTTCTCAGCTTGGTGAGTTTTGTAAGGGCTGGGGTGTTCAGTGTGTGATTGCCAAAAATACTTGGACACATCCTTCAAATTTTTATGTCTTAGGCTTCTTGCAGCTGCTTTTATGGGTTTTGTTCTATCCCTACTTTTACTGCTCAGTTTTTCCTGATTCATCATAAAATCTGAGTTTAACCATCATGGAGACTATGAAGAATTATTTACTTACCAATGTGAAGTTCCTTCTTAAATTGTTGCTTTATAGGACTTTCTGGGATGAGCTGGCACCTCATGTACTTCTGAATGAGCCCTTATGGGCTGACCTCTATTTCTTCCTCTTATTGATAAAATCAGAGGCAACAGTTAGCAAGTACAAAGCCAGTGCAAATTGAAGACATTCTTTTACTGTGTTATTTTCCCTTACATCCCAGCTCTTAAGTTTTCATACCACCACTGAGTGTCCTTTTCATGATCTGAAGAAAACAATAGATAAAGATCCAGTGAAAATATCTGCAGACATGGCATAACAGACATGGAAAGAGCATGCGTTGCACAGGGTAAAAAATATTAGCAACTCATACATTCATGTTGCCATTTTCCTTTAATACTAGGGTGCTTGTGCTACTCGAAAACAGCATATTGAGAAATAAATAAGTTCTTGTTAACCTCACTCTCACACACACACGCACACACAAAAAAACCCAATAAACCCCAGCCCATTGTCTCTGTCTTGAAATGGAAACACATTATACACATGAGTAGGAATGTATTTTGGAGATTTTAAAAGGCCTGGTACAGGCAAACTGCACCCTTCCGTCCAAGACCCAAAGTCTTCTGGAAAGCTCGTATTGAAATAGCAGACCAAATAACCTAAAGTGGAATGGCAATCCATTTGTGTGGTTTGGATCCATCCTTTGGAATGCTCTAGTGAAATAATTCCCTACGAAAATCTACAAAAAAGCATTATAAAGACTTTCCTTTTTAAACTACGTATATTTCTTTCAAGTAAACTTTTCCTTTCTGCTCAGTAGCCAAGAAATTGTGATCAGCATGGGGTAGCTGAGGGTTACGTGGGTAAACTGGATCTAAGTGTTGTGAATTTTAGCATGACTGTACCTAAATTTCAATTGCCCAGAGGAATTCAGATTCTGAAGAGTTGTTCCTAACTTTTCTGTGATACAAGCGAGGCAATTCCACTGGAAGTCTACTGAACATACAGCTTCTTAAAGGAGGCCTGAAAGAAACTGATGTTTGTTTTTGAACGATCTCTCAAGCTCCCCTTGGGACACACAAAGAGATATTCCACTTCCCTTCAATTTATTTACTTCGGACCTTCTGAAAGTAGGTACTCAAGTTTTGAATTTTAAAAAAGCAAAAAACTAGATGTTGAGAAGGGATACGACTGGAAACCTGTAATTCTTGAAGAGTCTCAAGTTCAAGAAAAAAATTTAGGGCACGTCAGCATCTCATCCTAGAGTGAGGATGAGGCACTCCAGAGCTGTCTTTAGAGCCAGGCGCAGCATAATCATATTGGATAATGTTTCCCTGCATTAAGTTCTGCTGAAGGAGAGGACTTGTTTGATGCAGAACCGGGTGGGCCTGGCTGACCTGTATTTAGCTGAAAAAAGGGTGTCTCCATGTGCTGCTGTAGCTGCACATCTCTGTTGGCTCTCCATTGCACAGCTGGTAGGATCTTCCAGTTCATGTTTGAAAACAGAAAGATAAGTCTTAACAGGCTTAAACAGACACTTTTAAAAATCTGTTTCTGAAAATCATTGTAGCAGCTCTGTTGATAAAGTCAATAATCCCCATTTCTCATCCCAGGAATGGCCATGCTGAAGAAAACACCTTTTTGGAAAGAAAAAAAAAAATCTAAACCTCATGTAGGATCAAGACAGAGGAACAATTTGATTAAAATATCCGCACCAATCTGATGCTCAGGGTGAATTCACCATAAGGTCATATGTGTTATTTTAACATACAGGATGTTCTGCATTAACTGATCACACTATTTCTAAGTAACTATCCATAAAAAAAGGGACAAATCATTCAAAATTAAGTGTATGTGTAATACAGAAACTACAGAGAAACATCTTTTAAAAGGTCAGAGACGATGAGGAAATACCTCATTTGGGAAGTTGTGGTAAAAGTGCATTGAATGAAAGTCATTGTGGAAAATTCTCAGCTGATGTCTACAAACCGAGGCATAATGACATCAGGCCTGTTGAAACCTTGCTGTTGCCGTAGAGCGTTCAGAAAACAAAAAAAATATATTTATAGGTTTGCTCACTAAATATCTATTTACCACCCTCAAATACACAGATCTTGGCTTTGGCAGCAGAGTGTGTGTTGCTTTCCACAGAAGACAGCGAAGCTGAATTGTTCAGAACTGTCAAGGGGCAGAGAATACTCTGCCACATACACGTTTCAAAGGTGGGTTGGGTGTCTTTGGTTCCCTCCCCCCAAGCACTGTGCACTAATTCTGCTCCATCAGTCAGCAGATGCATTTCGCTCCAGGTGTCAGTTCTGGTCGCTGTGTATTAGCTCAGGATTATTTTATAAAGACTTTTTCTTCCATGTGAAAATTGTGTGGGTGTCTGAGACTGCTTGATCTTGAATTCAGTGTGCCTGTTTGTGCTCAAATTTTCTTTGAAGGCTACAGTAGGCCAGGGTTTTAAAAGCCTGGATGAAAGCTTTAATTATATTATCAATCCATCATCAATGGTCTTGTTTAGCAGAATGTACAATAACCTGCATTTTTTTTCTAGTGTGAAAGGTTTTCCTTAACAGAAGACTGCATTTGGTTGCAAATGTCTTTTGAGATGCTCTCATGGGACTGTTTTTTCCAAGAAACACTGAATGCCTGCAACAGTTTGTAGGTACAGATAACATTTTCTTGTTGTACTGAAACAAGGCTGTAAGGGTGCAAATGTGTAGAAGAACACCTCAAGCTCATCTTTGGTCTGTTTTACCCATAAGCTTGATCTAGGTAGGTGCTGAAGAAATACTTCTCAGCCTAGAGAAAAAACATACTCTGCTTAAAGAAAAAATGATCCATGTATGATTTTATGCCAGTGCTTCACATGGAAATCACCATATCTATGGACAACATAATTCTTTCCATTACTGGTGGGTTCCCTTCTCATTCCAGGGCTTTTCCAAACAACTCAAGACTTTGAAAATGCTTACTTCTAACTTTCTCCTCTATTTGGAAAATGTGTTTCTCCCTCTTCAAAACCAATTTACGTTAGCAAATCCTAAGGTCCTGGCACAATCCTGAAAAACACCCCTTTCCTTCTTCTTTTTTTTTTTTCCTCCATTGGCTGGAGGCTGTGATTTTCTAAACCTTTGGCATTCAGTGCTTTACCAATCTACCTGAGGCCCTCTGTTGTTCCATGCCAAAAGCCCACAATACCGTTTTTTATAACCTGGTAGCTTAGCACATGGTGTATATTACCTTCTACAGCCTTGCAGGGGAAATGAGGATTTGTCCACTTTTGGAAGACGCAAATTTTTTCTGTGTCTTGATGTAGTTCTATATATCTACACACACATATATATCTGTTCTGATAGTCATGCATTCCGTGCATTACTGAAGCAGCGCATCCTTGACTAAGGTCATTTATTGAGCTTGGAATAAGAGATTTAGTGGAGAAGTTACACAATTCTCTACCAAATCATCTGTATTAGCAGGAGGAAGTTTGCTTTTACGAAATAAAATGGTAGCCATAAAATGGGAGCTTTACTTTTTAGGCCAACCAATCATCTTCACAATTTTGTTTCTTTTTGTTGTTACAGGGTTTGTTCTTGAGAAGAAAAGTATTAGTGCCGAGAAACTGTTTAACATACGAAAACATGTGTTCTTTATGTGATGATTTCTGCCTGATATTTATTTGCAGAACACACCGCAGGTTGCAAATGCAGCTTTCCAGTATCTCTGTTGATAATTTGCAGTTAAAGAACAGAGCCCAGAATTCTGTGTTTTGAAAAGTTTTCTGTTCTCTTTCATTTTTCTTTGTAAAATCAAAAATGCTTTGCAGTCCCTTCCTGCTTTGGAGCCAATTCTCTTCAGGCTTTCTGCAATCTCAGCAAACCTTTACTTGCTTTTTCAAGTGGACTAGTTAGGTATGCAACAAGTTACAGCTTTCAGTGCTCTGTACACAACAAAGCTGTTCCCCCTTTCTCACTGCTGAGACCACAACATGCTTGACTTATCCACTCTCATAGTCCTCACTTAAGCTCTTAAACTTGTCAACTGTTTCCAGATTTTCAATTCTTTTTTTTAATTTAAATCCTGGTTCCAGCTGTAAAGTAGATCATTCAGAGTCAGAATAAGATTAAGTTTTTCAGATCTCACTCCCAAAATATGTCACTTAGTATCAACTGAAACGATTTTGAGCACTTCCAAAAGCTAAAACTATGCAGAATAATCAAATATTTAATTTGAAAAATATTTTCTTTTTAAAAATCTTTCCAACGACATAACTACCTTTAAGTAAATGTTGAATCTAGAAGTAAACTTGAATTAGTGGTGAGTACTGCCTTTATAATTTCCTATCATCAAGCAAAAATATGCTCTGAAGGTTTTAAAAAGATCAAAAAAGCAAAACCCAAAGAAAATCTGCACCACCTAGTTCTGGTGCTGGACACTGTACACTTGTCTCCCATTTCCTTCCAGTTCTGGGATCACTCCTTATTCTGCTCTCTCAGTCAAGAATTGGACACATTTGTCATGTGAGGATTTACATGAGGGTAAATATAAGGCAGTATTATATGCAGATGTGGGTATTTGGGTAGTGGCTGTAGGGGGATATCTGTGCAGCTGCACCTCATTTCCAGGTTGCTGTCTTGCTGTCTTTATTAACTGCATGCAAACACACCAGCCCTCGACCTGGCCTGCCCCTCGAGTGGAAGGCAGGCACACGCGTAAATAAGACATGATTTCTAGATGTTGTGTAATCTTGTGATTTGGCAGCTGAAAATCTGTTCCAGTATTGGATCTTTTCTTGAAGGGGGAAAGGAATGTTTTTATCGATAGGTACATACTTTCACAGTTACACTTGAAATTAACCACCTTGAAGAAATAGATATGAATATCGGTGGAAGGGCAAAATTGCTTTGAAATTAGCTCTCTGGGAGAATCCTGAATAGTCTTCCAAGATCTGCTTATATTGTGTTCATTTATCCTAATGATAATTTATTGGATGGATTTAATATTTCTTAGTGCAATGGGACTTTGGGGTTTATAACGCTGAAATAGATCATTTCGTTTTTCTAGCCAAAGAAAGGGGAAGAGGTCAAATGTAAATCTCATATTCCTCTTAGAGGCTGGAAAACAGTAACTGCAGAAGAAGTATTTGGTTCATTAACATGTTTTTCATAGGAGTGTAATAGTAGAGTGGTACCACTCTGGTACCTGGTACCTATTCAGATGGAGTTGAGCAGTAAAGGGATGGCAGGGTAACCGGTACTTACAGTGAGCGACGCTTCAGTAATACAAGTATCCGAAACAGTACTGGCAGCCACCTGAACATCCATTCTTACTAAATGTACTAACACAACGTCACTCTACCAGGAAATGAAAACACTTCAACTTCTTCCAGGAAGTAGCAAAAAAAAAGATGGAGTTGAGCAGATGCCAGGAGATGTGTAAATAACTATGATTACATTGACCTTCTTGGATAATTAAGGCCAAATGAAAAACATGCTTTAGCAATCTGTTCTGAGGATTTAACCCCTGAATGTGTACGGTTGCAGCTCTGTCAATTCAGGCACCTATGATGGGTGAATGTCCTGAAACTGAACATATTAAAAAAGATTAGAAGTTCGGAAGTATGGTCTTTTCTAGTTCCCTCCCATTATGCTTTGTGTCCTTCCCTCAGAACAGAGTCTGGCACAGTGAATGAATGCCTGACAGTGTGTTCTGCAGGAATACAGCTAATTGCTTAGACATGAATAGCCTCATTTTTGAGGCTGAGCAGGGAACACTTCTGAGTCCACGTGCATTAAACTGCCGCACGTATTTCTGCAAGATGGGAAGTTGAGATGAGCTTTCGCAAAAATTACCATTCTGCTTCTTTATATATAAATAGTTGGTTTAAGTCTCAATTCCTAAATTTATTCCAGAAAAAAAAATAAAATCATCCTAGCTACCCCATTTCTGCTGAGGCAGAATTGCCCAGCATTCAGCACTGCTGAGTAGCTTAATGACAACCATAAACCTATGCCTTGGAAAAGCCATTACCCTATCCAGCTTCCAGTTTCTAGGGATGCTCAGAGCAAAATTATTCTCAGAAAAAGGAGTGAGAATCAAGTGGCATCTTGCATGCATCATGCCAATATTTAGATGTTTCAAACCTTTAAATTGGGCATGGTGGATGTTAATGTCAGCTCTCCCATTAGAGCTGGAATATATTTATTTTCTCCCTTTGATGCTGGTCTACTAAACACGGAGTACTAAGTAGGGTTGTTTTGGCATAAGGCTGAAATCCAAGTTGTCCTGGTGAGTTCAGAAGCCACCAGGCTCTCACTGAGCTCTTGGAGTTCCCCTATGCACATGGCCACATGGACTGTGACTGTCTCATCTGCTAAGCAGGGACTGTAATGGTGAGACACGTGCATTGACAAGGCTGAACATTTAACGTGTACATGTGTTGAATTCAAAAGTAGGCTTTCACACCTCATAAAGGCAGTGATCGAATTATGTAAACAGATCTTTAAGCATAAACCAAGGGTATATATATATCACTGGATGGGGGGCTACTGATTTATCGGTATTAAATTTAATAAACTAAATCCACTTCTTACACTGATTAAAATCTAGAAGAACAACTTTGAAGTCCAGTGCCAATTATCTGACATTATAATGTGCTAGGGCACATAACTGCAAGGAAACAACCATTACCACTGACCAGCTTTCAAACTGACCCAAAGATGTAACAGAATTGATTCACTATTTTGTTTTCAAAAGCATAAAATATAATAGATTATCACAGGTTCTCCCCTCAGGGACACGAATGGCATCCTTAGTCTTTATGGAATAATACTGACCTTGGAGAAAACCTTACAACTTCAATAGGTCTTTACAGCATCCCAGGAGTGTACAACATTCACACTTAAAAGAGCTTGTCACAGCTCTCCTTTTACTTATGTAAACAGAAAAAAAATGTTTAAACTGTAGTCACAAACTCTGTTGTATGCAGATCCCAACAGAGGATTTATTTTTACTTCTTCTTTAACGTTTTTTCCCCTACATAAAAGCTGTCTACACGTAGGTGACAGGAAATGTTCCCTATCTCTGCAGAGACATGAGAAGAGAATTTTAAAGATAGCAGTAACTATGAAGTTTTACTTACTTTGGCATTTCAAACTGTATGTGCCTCTGATTTAGCTGAAAATGAAGAAGTCTGAGGCAGACTGAAGTTTCCTCCATTAAAGACTCCTCATTCTGTTTTTCACAGAGAGATAGATATAAGCTTCTGGATCAAAGCCCACTTACTTTTGAGCCCCAGGAACTGTGTATTGCAGCTGACCAACCTCTGAAGTGCTAGTGCTTTTTCCTTAATCCCAGCCATACCCACATAGCCAAAGCCTGCCCTATAAATTGCAGGCACTCACTTGTTCAAGAATCATCATTCGCACAAGAGGTTTGGAAGCGCCTGTTTGCTATGAAAAACTGCAGTTAACATATATTGCACCCCATTTTTGCATCAGTCTGCTTTTAATTTCATGAGGAAGGGAATATTACCTGTGACAAAAATGTCTGCAGAAGGTCCTGGTGCCACCCTTTTCCCTCAGGTGTCCCCCAGCACGCTCTGGTGGGCAGCAATCCCTCCTGCAAAACAACATGCATTCACTGAACTGGTTTGTCCCCAGCAGAGTGCCAGGAGCTCAAAGAGAGAACTCGGAGTGACCAAAACAGTGTCAGCTTTCCAAAGCGCTCTCTAACTAAAACAAACAAACCAAAACAACGAAAAATAAGTACATTTTTCTTTCACCTCAAGAATTCTGCCAGGGTAAGGCTGGTCCCATGCACAGCTGAAGCCATCCCCTGGCACTGGTGGGACTCCATGTGTCAAAACCCCCTTGCACCCTGCCAGGTGCCTCCAGGTGCTCTCAGACACACACAGGCAGTCCAACTGCAGGCAGCTTTAGGGCTGTCAACCAGGCAGCCAGGGTGCCTCAGAGCACACTGGACTCAGTCCTGCTCCTGCTCTCTCCCTTAGCTGCAGCGATGCCATAACCTGAGTGCAGGGACAGGGAGGTTAGTTTTTAAAGCATGCAACAGAATTTTTGACTTTTACAGGAGTGTTTTGAGGTGGTTTGACCACACTGGTAACTTCTGGTTTAGTTTAGCAGAACAGCTTGGAGAAGCAAACCATAAGCAGGTTGAAAGCAAACAACCTGTCCCTTTATAACTTTTGTGTTCTCCCAATTTCCTCTAGTGCTATACCTACAGGAGAAAAAAAAACCCATGAGCATTGCCACCAGCCTCATGAGCTCGCAGCATTCTCATGATAAGACCCAAGTGTTCCCAAGGCTGCCCCAGGACTATCACTCTATCCTGCATCAGAGCGCACTCTGCATTTGCCCAAATATGCATCACCACACACATGCACAGCAGCCCTAGGAACTGCTCTGTGCTGTAGGCCAGTTTTGATGTGAAACAATATGGTTCACCTGGTGGGCAGCACACCAGGGCATGGATATTGCAGTGAAGAAACATATAGAAACACAGCCACTATATCCTTTTCCAAAGTGGTTCAGTTAACAAAATCCTCTTGTCTGCCCAGAGGTATTGGAATGAATGACTGCTCTATACTGTGCAATGACCAGGCCTCGAGCTAGCAAGCATTAACCCTATGAAATACAATTTTGCTTAATTCAGTTTTGATGCTAAGGGAGCATCAAGTCGCCTGGTGGACTTGTAAGCCCCAGTTCTTGCAGTTTGAGGTAATACTGTTTCTTTGCAATGCATAAGTTGAATGTGCCATAATGAGAGAGACCAAAATTGTGAGCGTGAAAACATGCTCAGGAGAATCACAAATTAATGTACACACAAACAAAAGAGTAATGATTTTTCAACCACAGGAGCTTGGGTTTCAGGGTAAAAATATCCATGTCAGTGCTGGAGAAGGGATGAAAACCCAAGCATCTGAGATGGAGAGAGGAAGAAGAAATTAATTTAGCCAAACCTAATTATGCAGGAAGGTAAGGTACTTCCCTCAGATGTTCATCCTCCTGAAAGAAAAAAACCCTTAAACTTCCAGAGCTTTAAATTTCTTCCACCGGGACAGAAAGTGGTAAGTGTTTCACTGCTGAGGACAAATCACATTTGCAGGCAAGGGTGGAGAGACTGAAGGAAAATACCACATTGTTGCATTTGCCTTGTTTAATGGTCTAGAGGGACGTTGGAGTTTTTTGTTATTACCATCACAGCAATAGTAAAACCAGTATTATGAATGAGATTTTAGTCATCCATATACGTGCATGCGTGTGTGCACACATACACTGCTCTCCCAACACAATCAAATTGGAACTGGTTATTTCAGCCAGGACTGCATTGTTACAATAAGTCTTTTAGACAGACAACTTTAGAGTTTAGTTTCCTATAAGCCCAGTAAAAGATCTGAGAAAGTACAAAACAGACAAAAGAAAATTGAAATGGAAAAAGCCTGTTGATTGGGCTCTTTTCAGCAGCACCCAGGATTGATGAGAAAATCACTTACTGATTGACAGCTTAACAGATCTGAACCTCATCAATGGTGTCAGCACCGGCATTTTATCCAGGTACATAGCAGTAATTATAGCAGAGGAACTGGAACTCAGGGGAAGCCATATTACTTGCAAATGTAAGAAACTGTACTTATACACGGTGCGAAGCTAAGAAGTCTGTGCCACTAGGATTGATATTTGTGCCGGCATTTACCTGTTTGAATGAACAATGTGGTTTTAGTGTTTGTGAAATTACAGTTTCTGTTCTCCATCTAGGACGTACTTGAAACAAAACAAAAGATGTAAGTCCATATTGTGCATCAGTGTACCAGTGCTCTGCTTCCTACAGGCTGCGCTCAACACCAGGTACCTTGAGGTGCTTCAGCTTTTTTCATAAAGCTGCTGCTCCTCTCTGTAGGTTTGCATGTGAGCAACCAGCCCCTCTAGGCAGCCCAAGGACAGGATGACCCAATCATCAAATTCCCAAAAAGAAATCACAGCTGGAAGTAAAACCTTTCAGCTCCCCATCCCAGAGAGCTGCCCATCTGCCTTGAGTGAGGGAGTGAGAAGGAGCGTGTGTTTCTCAGAGAAACACATTTCCCCTGGGAGTTACGCTAAGCACATCCTACATATTTCACATAAGGTACTGAAGAGCCCTCATGTAGATCAGGGCTCAGAGTGGCTTGCTGGAGGGTTAGGATTTTACTTGCATGAGTGTAGGAAGGCATCATGCCCCATTCCAACCTCCCTGGTCTTCCCCTGTCATCCAGACATTCACTTTTTAATGTGTCTAAAAGAGCATGTTAACTGAATTCAAGGGTGTATCTTCAGAGGGTAATGTATCAAGACAAAAAGCCAAAACAAGAAGGAAGGGGAAGTCTTCTAAATCTCCCTTCCACCCCAAAGAACCTCCTTCAGGCCCACCAACAGCAGCCTTCACAAAAACACAAACCCAGAACTAAACAATGATCACAATTATGTTCCATGCTTGAAAAAACAATTAGATAAGTGATACTTCTAAGAAAGTAAACTTCTTCTATAAATGCTTGCTACAGACCTAAACACTTTCTGAAATACAGCAGCTTGCAGCTGGAGAAAGAGAATGCCACAACATTTATATGTAATCATTTAGGAATTATGTTAAACAGTTTGATGAGGAGAAAATGCAGTTTTCCTGAAGAAAAATTTCTGAAGAACTCACTCATGGATTTTGGAAACAGAACTCAGTGTACCAGATGTCTCTGATAAGACTAAGTAATTTCAAAAGTTTCTTACTATTGCTACGACATGTTCAGCTTCATGGGGTTTAGTAAAAGTCAGTGCTTTTGCTCAGACAACCTTCACATAGTCTTTTTTATCTCTGTTATAAGCTTGACCACAAATCTGCTGAAATAAAAAAACCCAAGCGTCTCCTCACTTTCCAGTGGGACTGAGTTGGACGGAACATTTTATGCAACTGGAATAAATGGCCAAGAAAGAAGCAAAATATTATTAAGGATTTCTTTGGAACAAACTGCAAGACACCATACAGGATTGACTCTTCACCATTGAGGAGTCAGCATAGTTTAGAAATCCAGGGTGCATTTTTTCTTTTAACTTGATGTAACAATAACTACTCTGAGTTCTTGCACTACGCCAAGTTCTTGTATCACTGATGTTATCCAGCCCAGTCCTTGGAGTGATGCTATCAGATTCTCTTTTAGCTTTGTTTCCATTGCAAGGGACAGAGGAAGGAGGCCAGAGATAGCAACACAGGGTAAATAACATCAAATGATAATATTAGTAAATATATTTGTTTCCTGTCAATCTCAATACAAACTGGAGCAAGGTGATAAGAAGAACTACCACTCCTGACTCCTACCAGGGCCCTTGCTTCCAATTGTGGCAGACAGAGGGAAGGAGGAGATGCCTGCTTGGGAACAGCAGAGATGGGACAATTGACAGTTGCTTCTTCTTATGATGCACTTAATTGAAAACAGAATTTTTCTTTTGCAAAGCACATTGACCTACATTTCTCTTCTGACATAGGAGCTTCCTGCTCAGCCTTGAGGTTTGTCACACTTCACTTTTCCCAGCTTGGTAACTACAGCCAAAGACCCTAGTCAGCAGAGGTTTAAGGCAGACTGATACCAGATCCTGCAGATCCTGTTAGTGAATCCTGTAAGCAACCAGAGAAATCTTCCTTTGACCAAGCCTGCTTGCTGATAGAATGAGCACACCATGTTCACTCTCTGTAGGAACTGACACACTGCTTTCTGCAAAAAAACGGGGCAGACAGACATTCAGACAGATGATTTGTCTGTATGCCTTTAAGATGGTTTAAGTCTAGTTTTTGGATTGCCCAGTCAAAACTACCCTTTGGGTGAGGGGGAAGGAAAAAAAGAAAACAAAAATAAAATCTTGGGAAAAAAGATCCTTGGAAAAGAAAACTTATTCAAGAAAGGATTTTATTTCTCATTTAGAACAGAGCAGAATCTGATATGCAGAACATCAGCTACTAAAACAGTCAAAGTACAGTTTGGTCAAGACAAATTTCAAATACATAGTCATATTACATGGCATATTCTTTCAAAGGAAAATACAGTCAGGCTGTGATGGATAGATCAGCTGCATGAAACTTTCTGTTACCAAAAGGCAGCAGTGAAACAGTTAACAGGTCTGGCTTTTACATTGTCATAAAGAGACTTCATTGCTAGCATCCCACTGAGATGAATGAAGGCAGCTTATGTCTAGTGTTATTGTTTCCATGTGTTTGGCTCCAGACTCAAGCCAGCATTCCTCTCAGTTTATACTTGAAAGGTTATCTTCACAACCAGAAGAGACAGAAACTTTCTGTAAATACATGTATGTGTAAAGAGGAGGGCAAATACAGGTTAACTCCACTTACTCAGTTCCAGCTTTCCTGAATTAATGTTTTGATAGTTATAGCAAAAAGAATTTTGTTTACAGAAGCTTCTGATTATCTGAGTGGCAGAGACATCCCTTATAGCACATTTGGTCTGTTTTAAATACACAGGGTGATCTGATCAATACTAGCACAATTTTATCTTGTGGTTGATAATTTTTAGTCTCTTAGGCTTGGCAATAAAGTACCAGCTAAAAAAGAACACAGCAAAGTATGCAACAAGGAATTGCAAATGGAAGAAACAAAGTCTGAGCATAATTTTGAAAGGGAAAGGCAAATAATCTGCATTTTGGTAAAAGAAAATATACTGCTTGTAACAATAGTGCTTCAGAAGGAAAATGTCTGAAAAGGCTGGAATTACTTCAGTTGACTTGAGTTTCATCATGTGAGTCTTGCTAAAGCCTGCTTGTTTTTTTTCCCCTACTTTCTCCACCAGTAATCTAACACTGAAATTTCAGCATGGAAGGGTTAATTGTGCATTACCTGTGCTTCCCTGGAGATAAGAAGGAATCAGAAACAGCTACTGCAGATCAGTATTTTTACCCTACCTTGAAAACTATCCTTCTTCTCTGACTGACAGGATTTAGATAAAGCATAATTATTAAAGTATTTCTCTTTGGGAACACTAAAAGTGTTTCCAGCAATATCTATTTTTGGGTATTTTTGCTGAATCTAGAATTCTTCTGGTACAGAATCTCATATATATGCCCTAGCTATAACACTGTGCGGTTCTTATTTTCTGCTGTACTAGCTAATAGATCAGCATTTTTCTTCTTTAGAACATGAGATTGTCATTTAATTTTAAAACTGATCTATGAGGATATCATTCCACAGACTATTTTATTAGACATCTGGCAAGAAAGGAGGTAACATACTGACAAGGGTGATGTAGTGCCTAACTTCTAGGCTTCCCTCGCCTTCTCTTAAGGTAGTAAGAGCCTCTTACAGAGAGCCATTAGAGCCTTATGCAGGCGACCTCAATTCCAGCCTTGACCTGAGCTCTCAGTTTCTTGCCAAGAGGCCTCTGAGAGCTTAGGACTGCCATGAGAAAATATGGGTTTAGGTGGAATTTTGGATGTCTGAGCATGGTCCTTGGGAGCTCAGAGAACCACATCCACAAAGGCAAGTCTGAGACTGGGGTGCAGACCTGTAAAACAGTTGGACCTGGGAAACAGGATTATGTCTTAAACTTGGTCATCTTTAGCAGCAGCTCCAGAACAGGACTTTAGTACTTCTGTTCTGTGGAAGGTCCTTCTTTAGGCACCTCAGTCCAAAGCTGAAGGCAATATATCATTATTTGTGTGCCCAACAGCAAAAGCATAGGCTCCCTGAGGGGCTCTATAGCCCCCAATATTAATTACCCAGATAAATTAGCCTGGGGTAGATAATTGGAGAAATACAGCTTGCTGTAAGCACCAAATGTTCCCAGAAGAAGTAGTAAATCTTTTAAATATATAAAATAAGAAACACTGACTAATAATTATGTGGGATTTTTCCTGTAAAATTCTCTTTTTCATGGATTTCTAGTTTCCACCACAGAATTTGCTAAACAGCCAGAGACAAGGTAAATTCTTAAATGTACAAATGTTCTAATAAACTTTTGCCAAAGGAAGAGTTTGGTCACCTAGTGAAAGCAGCGAGCCCATTTCTCTTTCAGCCTGAAGTGGCCAGAGTGCTACACTGATCTACACTGCAATGCACAAATATGTTGTACAAGAAGCTGTGCCTCTATTCATCTTAATTCCGTGGGATTTTAGTGGCACTAACCAACACAGCCACTCAGGTCCACTAGTAATGGCAGCCCTCAGGTGCCGGTATGACAGGCTTTAGCAATAACTGTTCCTATCCAAAATTTCACCAGCTTGTCATTACAGACAATGACATTTCCTGAAGTTCAAAAGGTCTTGCAGAAAGCCTCCAGGGTCCGAGCAGTGGATGCAGATGAGGTGCTCCAGAGAAAACGAGCCAACATCTATGGGGACAGGGTGACCTGGAAAGGTCCCTCCTTTCAGTTATTGTTATGGTGGCATATTGCTTGAGCAACTTTAATTGTCTCTTAATGAAGGTTCATTTTGATGGGTGAAGCAGGAGTGAACGTGATTGTTGACTTTTTTTAAGAGATACTGAAAAAACAGACTAGATCAAATTCCTATCATTAGTTAATGAGAGCAGGACAGAAATGATGAGGTTAAAGCACCAACAGAGGAAAATTAGCCTACATGGAACACCCATTTGCAGAGTTACACGGAGATGGATTTTGTCATAGTAACTTGTGTAAATATTTTAATCAAAAATATAGAAATTTACACTAGATACATTTGCAATGAAGATGGTTCCCAGGACAACAAGTTTGAGATGCAGGTTGGACTGCGTTATCTCCTCTTTTGTCTAGGTCTCTATCCACTTTTCCTTATGCACATCATCCTGTCCTTGAACGACTCTAGAAAAACCGCAGAAGTTTTTTGGACTGTTTTATGACCCAGCTCTACTCTTTTGTTTCCATGATCATGCCTTCTCAGTCCTCTGGGATCACAAACTATCTCTCTTGACTACAGAAATTTAATAAGAACCAAATTTTGATCTTAGTTGCATCTATTCAGCCCCAGTCTAATAAACAGCATCATGTGAGTGAAATGGTAATTAGATAACACAGCTGAGGTTAAGTGTGAAGGGAATAGTTCAGTCCCTCTCACACTCTCAGGGCTCAGGATCTCCCTTATGGCTACATACCAAACAATATTATACTCCCAGCGGAATGGAAAGGGCGGTAATCTTCACTGGGATGCAGGGTAGGAGCTCTTTTGGCTTCTGGGTGGGGAATGCAGTGGCTTGGCAGCATGGAACCAACACAGCAACAGTTTAAGCCCCTCAACTTCCACAAATATCAGCAAATTTATCCCTTAAGCTCCCAAATTTGAGAGGATCTATTTCAGCAGAAAGAAACTCCAAGCAGAAGTGCATGCAAGGATGAAAATAATATCTGGAGGGAGGAGAAGAGATTATGAGCAGGTAATGTTGCCTGAATATGTGAGAGTCTCTATTATATTTTCCCTTGTATTAGCTTGATCCTATGCAGGGCTCACTTGAGAGGTAAGGCACAGTCACCAAAACCAGGGGAATTAGGACATTCTTTAGCACTGCCCCCTGAGAGACGTCCACAGCAATGAAGTAAAGTATAACAAAAGGCAGAAAATCAGGTTCCTTTGTCTCAGTGGACCAAGGAAGGGTGGACTGCTCATAGGGTTCTACGGAGACGCAGGTTTTCCTTATGCTCAGGACAAGTGCAAAGACAGGATCCATTCCCTTTTGAGGTGTTGGTTAGGCAGGAGAAACCAGAGAACCTCATTTCCATCACAGTGGGATTGTGTAGCAGACACTGAGGAGGCCTCTCCTCCCCTTTGTTCGGCACTGTGTTAAAGCCATCCATTCAACTTCAACAGCTGCAGGGGACACACACAAAGGACAACCTCGAGCCACCGTCGCAGACAGACGCTCACCCCAGCCAACATGCTGCATTCATAAACCTACCAGCAGGAAACCAGCCCAGAAAACGCTCTGCCATGGGGACGGGAGACAACTTCCAGCTTCCAGGGAGGGAGCAGGCAACAGAGAGGTTGTGTTATACCTGCGTGCAACAGTAGGCTCTGCAAAAATGCCCAAAAAACAATTCCAGATCCCCCTAAGGCTGGAAAAGCTCTACAAGACAGCTACATCTATGTTTTCTTCTTTAACCATACCCAATTTTAGGGTATTGCACTTCATCTTTCAAATCTTTCTCAGACACACCTCCATGTGAGAAGGCTTGCCCAGGGACCACACACACTTTCATCCTCACTGTACTACAGACTTACCAGTTCTTATATTATGGATGAACATCCACATGGTACATTATTTTTTAGGCTTGTTTCTTATGAAGACTGCAAGCAGTTGTCATGAAAGCCTAGTCCTCTGGAAAGGCAGATTTAATTAGTGGCTGCTTCCTTTTAGTTTAAATGACAAAGACAGGATCCTGGTAGCAGCTGTGAATAAATACTTAAAGACTTAATTGCTTTCCTCTTCTCTGACCAGATGACTACCTAAAAACAGCTGCAATGGAGGTAGTCAGTGTGATCAGGGATACTGCTTGGAGAAGTTTTCAGGTCAAGGAAAATTGTCTAAAGTAATAAAAAGAAAACAACTAACAATTTGGGAAATCAGAAAATAGAAATATGTGGTCCTTTTTCTTCTTTTGAATGGGATCCTGACTAGGAATCTGTAGAGGAACTACAGTATACCCAAAAAAAAAAAAAAAAGAAAGTTTGTTTAGGTACAATTTAAATGTCTAGTTTACTATTTGAAATTTATGAATATTTCTATACAATTTTCCTGGACAAATCACAGCTATAAGGAATGGTGTTCCTGACATGCAGGATTGGGGCAAACAGCATGTATGGAGACTCTGTTTATGTGCTGTTTGGAGAAAGCACACGTGGTTTTGTGTGCAAAATTCTGGCTAAAAATACAGTCGTGCCTACCTGACAGGGCCTAAGTGACTGGTTTACTGCAGTTCTCCTTTCTGGCTGTGGGTGGTCAGGGTGGATGGTGATGCTATTGACATATTTTGTATTTTATGTGCTTTGAGGAAGGAACAGGAGGGAGCCAAGTGATTGGAAAGACCTGTCCTTTCTCACTGTCCATTCTCTCCATGCAAGTTCTGTGGAGAAGGGGCAGATAAATCTTCAGGAACCAAAGAGGAGCTTGACCCCATGGGATGGTGGAGCAAGGCCAAGAGCAAAACTTACTTTGTACATGATTCATACGGTAAGGCAGGAAGAACTCCCCTACAGGCATCTTTTTGTCAGGAAAATCAAGATAATAAAGCCCTTTTCTGGTCATTAAGAAAAGGTGAAGTTCAAAGTCTGTCATGTCATTAATTTAAAAGGTAGGCTGAACACTAAAAGAGCTTTGCGAGGTCCTCAAACCGCACATATACGCTAATAGCGAGACGCTAGTTTCAGCCAGAATGCTTCCAGTTGTTACATTTCAGCCCCATTTTTTAAGAGACTTTTGCCCTTACAAGGAAAACAGCCTGAGAGAGAATTTTGTGACTGCCTGATGAATTTTTTACACTGCTTTGGAAGGAAAAATTTAAATCTGCAATTCCATTATTTGTATGAAGAAAAAAGGTACGCAGTGTTGACAACTGTCGGATTGTCTTCTCTTAAAATCGTTAGAGATTTTTTTCTTCCTTTAGGCTGAACCCAAAGAGACCCATTAATGTGACTTTTACAAAATGGAGCAGTTAAGGAAGAAAGGTAAAATGGATGTTTTTGGGCTCTTCCTTGGTTTGGGCCACCAGAGGCAAGATCTGAGTGAGGCTGGCTGCTTTGAAGTGGCTGGCTGCAGCTCCAGCCTGCCTTTGCCACACTGGCTCTGTGAGGATGTGGTGAGGAAGGAGCAAGAGGACTCCTTCCTGACCCGAGGATGGGTCTGCAGAAGGCCAAGACATCTTGACACTGGGCAGTGACAGAAATCTTCTATAATGCACAGTAACATCTGGCCTATGCCATCTTTTTCTGGTTCAGCTGATGCTTTTTTTTGTGTGAAAATACTAAAAACAGATCTAAAGCCTCCATAATTGGGGCTGCAGCAGTTCTTTCTTTTTTTATTATTATTATTTGAGAAAACCTTTATAGGTCCCTTTAGATTTTGCAGCTCATGGATTATAAATCTGCTCTTCAAAGTAGAGGAATGCAGCTTTCTAGCACTGGGAGCTGTCACATCTCCTGCAGGAAGGTAGACAGCCTGACTGCTTCAAGCTGTATAATTGCAACAGCCAAAGAAAGGATTTGCTTCTCTTTCCTTTCTAGGTCACACAATATGAGGAGACAGACAAGCTGTCTTCATACTGTCCCTCAAAAACATATTTCCATGCAATCCTTTCTAGCTATTTCCATTTCAGTTGAATGAACAGAGCAAGGGTAGGAGCAGCTCAGACCTTACCTTGTTTGCTTTCTTTCACACTGAGCACTTCTCGTATTGCCTCCAGAGCTCTTGTAGGTGTTATATGTGTCTACAGTCACTTTCTCCAGGCCACTTGGAAGGTCAGGTTAAGTGGGAAGATTGTGACCCGTGGGTATCTAGGGAGGAAGGATGGGGGTGGTCAGAGAGGTATTTTGAGGGCAGAGCGTCATAGCTTTGCTACAAGGAGGGATCATCCTATCAGAGATTCCCAGCACGTCCCCTTTGCAGCTGGCAAGTGGTGGGAATGCCTGTAGTGCTGCAGGCACCGGTGGGAGATGCTGCAGCTTCCTGAGTGCTGGCAGTGTGTGCCCCTGCTTTGAAGCAGATGAATCGGTAGCCCTAAGGAGCAAAGGAGCTCATGGGTACGGAGGTAAAAAGAAGGGTGCTAGAGGACCACTGTGGGATATAAAGTTCTTGTCTTCCTGGGCTTCTTGGTTTTGCCTGCTTTCATCTCCAGGAGCAGAGTGCCCTGTCTGTGTTTTTATAGCCTGTAATAACAGATGCTTTTTAATGAGTGCACGGACAGACAGCCTATTGTCTGTGTTTGTGCCTCAGAACTGCATGGTGGGAAGGGCTATTGGCACTTGCCTTTGTTTACACTGTTTCTAAGGATGTGTGGTCCTTAAAAGGATGGGGTCCTTGCTGTCTTTCAGGTGTTTTTATGGGCCAGGCCAGAACACAGCCTGTTTGTGTTATGTTTACTCTTCCCAAAGTAACCCAACTATGCCATGGCCTAAGAAGGACCTCCATGTGCATTTAATCTGAATGGACTCCAAGGGTATCCAAACGGCCCCGATAAACAAGGGTGGCCCATCTGAAAATGTTTCCTGGTTGTGAGCATTGCAATGTAGGCTGAGATTAGTTAGAAAGCCTGGCTTGTGCATACATATTTTCTCTTCTTTTAGTGTCCCAGTGGGGAAGACAGTCCCTGAAAGGCTATGAAGCATAGACTGACTAGCTGTCAGAGCTTACTCCTTGCCAGCAGTCTCTCTGTGTGAGGCCAATAAAATTTGTTTGCACTTGACAACAATAGAGTATTTTTGCCTTTCACAGTGTGTCTCCTTGGGACTAACTGCTGTTTGGGAAGGGCCTTAGGTCTATCCCTCCCTTTTATCCCATGCAGGATGAAGACACCACCCTTTCATGCCCTGCCTCTAGAACATGCTTACTTGCTATAAACATTGGGGTGGGCTCACAGGCTGGGTGGAGTGGAGTTGCTTCCAAGCACCGACCTAGGAGGGGTCAAAGGAGGGATAAAAGCTGGGGATGTGGAACTTGTCTCTGAAGTCAAATAACCCTTCATGGATGAAGGGTGTTTCTTTGAGGAGGTATTGAGATGTGGTAGGAGTGGGAGGCTGCTAGCTGTTCTTACTGCAGGGCTGGGAACAGACCATCCCATATAATCCCCCATGCTCACCCCTTCTCCCACCTGGCCTCTGTCACCCATGCTGAGGGGACGAAGTAAGAAGGTTGATCACTTAGAGGGGAGGAAGGGCATAGGGGAACATCCAAGGGGATGTGAAGGCCAACTCAGAGTACAGTTACATTCATGTTCCATCTCTCCTGATAAACGATGCTTGGGAAACTTTTTGAGTGGTGGAGTGGGAATATGATGTGTTCCCCTGCAGCACGAGTGTTTCTCTTCTATTCCCCTACCTGCTAGAGGCTTTTTTAAGAACGGGCAAGGAGAGGGTGAGTGTTTTCAGTTTGGCCAGTGTCACTCTGAAGCACACTAGTTTCAAAGACACGTGGGACATAAGCATACGTCTGGCACGCATCAGAGCGTGGAGTTGAACCGTGGTGATCAAAGAGGCATTTGAGCACGAAATGCAGCCTTGCTGGGTCAGAAAGCAGTGCTCTGTTCTGCAGGGCTAGAGCTTACTTTGACATGCAGAGATATGCAGAGGCCTTTTGCTTTTTGAAATGGTCAGCCCCAGGCTGACCACCTCACATCTGGAGGGCACTGAGGTCCCAGGAGCAGGGTTAACTCTGAGTGCCCAGGAGGCTAGGTCTGCCCTGTTTTTTAGTACAGCAAAAGCTTTTTTCACCAGTCCAATGACCCTACTGAGAGGGGTCAGGCACTAAGCATTGCAAAAGTTTTTTCTCTCCAGCTCTGTGGATGTCAGGGAAACTTTTGGATCCTTCTTCTTTCTCTCCAGCCTTATGAGATAAATGCAGATTCTAAAAAATCAGTGTACTGGATCAGGGGTTGTGCATGGGACTGCTTGCCTACTGCAAATACAGAGAGGCAGAGCCTTTCTAAAGAATGATGTAATGACCTGTGGGCAGATGTTTTTCCCAGGGCAACTCAAATACTCTGCAGGGGGGTCTTGTGTGGCAGTCTAAGTCGCCCAATGACTTTGTGAAAAAAGCTCATTCATGGGGATGTGACACCCTTGCTGGCACAGCAATCCATGGAGCAGCTGGGCAGACCCAACCGTGAGGGGGAAACAAGCCCTGCACTAGCCACAGATAGCTCACCTGATGGGCTGCTGACTGTGGCTCTTCTTTTGCTTGCAGCATCTTTGAAACCTCTCACCAGCTCCTTTTGTTGTGCTGAGCACATCTGCTACAAAGCCCTTATGAAATAAAATACTGGTCCTGAGAAGGGTAATTATTACAGGTGTTATGATCCAGAAAAAGTTTTCTATTAACTCAGATCTACATTGCTTAAATTATTTTGAAAGAAAACGACAGCGTCTCTATTTCAAAAATGGTCAGAGAGTGTTATATTTAATACAGTTGTCTAAAATACTGCACAGTATACTTTACTGCTGTGCAATAAAAAATAAATGATGTGAATAGTTATATCTTCTTCAAGCTTAGCAGCTGGATCTTTTTTTTTAAATCCTAGGAGCTTGATTTGCCCAGTTCTTGTAAGGGACAATTAAATTTAATGATCTACACTTCAAAAAATGACCTGCGATTCTGAGAATTTTAATTTAATGGTTTCCCTGCTTGAAATATGTCTGAAGTGCTTTATTGTTTAATATAATTGTGTTTGGTGGTTCTTGAAAGTCAAAATGGAAACATCTCAAGGAGACAGAGCCAGCTTTTCCCATATAAAAGGCTGACATAACACACTAGGGTAATGCTATTCTAACAGGCATTTCCCTTTTGGTTTGAACACATATAACTAGTTGCAAAAGGTGCTTCACTGAATTTTTAAACAGAAGAACACAAATTTTGGAGAATAAATTATAATTTTAGTTAAAAGGCAACTAAAATCTGTTTCTGATGATGCTTCCTAATTTGTACAATAGCATGACATGACATTTCCAATGCAGCTGTTTCACTTCCATGCTAGACAATTTGTATGGTCAGTTGGGTGAAAGTTAGAAGCTTTAGTGAGGTTTTCTGGATCATTTATAATCTGATGGGGCTTTTTGAGATTCAAAATTGCTGACAATGTAGAAAACTTGAAGGGATAAAGGAGAAAAATCAGCAGAAACTATGACTTGTGGTTTTCTTTGTACAGACATATTCCGTAGCAGTTCATATACTTATTTAATTTTGTAAAGGAATATTTGTTTGAAAGGGATACAGAAAGCTTTGGCTGCCTGTTGCTGATAAATCAACTTTTCTGAATGCTCACTAACTCCTTTGGAGCCTGGAAATGGGTTGTATTAGCCAAAGAAGTTAATGAAAAGCAACTAGCCTGTCCATTAATTATACCAATAGTCGCATTTAAGTCAGCATTTACCACACCACAGTGCTGTAGATGAGAAGTAGCTCTTGCTCCTGTCACGTGCAGGAGGTCCATGTACTGGCACTGAAGTCACTTAGATGGGTTCCAGAAAGCAAACACGCAGAATTTGGGTTTGACAGTGGGCAAAACTGAAGCCTTGCTGTTTATTTCAGGCCATCACAGCAAAAGCTGAATAAAGCACAGCAAGATAAAATTAATTAGTGCACAAAATATTTTTATGCTAGGGATTTAGTGTAATGTTCTCTGCATAAAAACTGTGATTCATTCCATTCTTTAATGTGTTTAAACCATGGGTGTTCCTTAACAAGGGACATCCTTATACATGCTGTTTTATGCAACTTGGTAAGTTTAGGCAACATTCTCTCTAGACAGCTGTAGTTCAAATTACAAGCAAGCCACAGAGAATGGTTCTGCAGAGAGAACCCTGACTCCCCTACTGGGCTCCTGGGAAAGACTTGGCCAAAATCCAGCTGACTTTGCTCCCCAACTGCAAGCAGCCAGACTGCATTACATTGCTGGCAGCACTCAGCATCCCCAAGGAGGTTTTTCTGAGCAGAGTCCAAGAGCAGCCACCACCCAGGGCTGCACAGTCTGGTCTGCAGCTGGGGGAACTTTGTGCTGTAACTCATTGCTGGGGTGGTGGCCAGGAGAAGACCCATCCAGGGCAGCTGGAGCCTCACCTCCTGCAGCCACCAATGCAGCTCCTGCAGTGCATGGTGATGTTGGTGTGGCTGTGGGTGCCTCTGCATCCTTGTCTGTCTGCTCATAATTGTCCCCATGGGCTGGGGGAACATTTGACGTAGGTGCTGCCTACAATGTTCACACGGTTACACAACATCAGAGGCACTGGCCTGATCAGAGTGCAGGACCCTGGGCACTTGCATCCCCCCTCAAACCTTCCTGAGAGCATTGGGACTGATGCAAGGGTACATCCCCATCTCACATTCTTCAACAGAGAGGAAACATTTGCTTCACACAGGTAAAGCTCTGCTTTCACCATGGACTGCGTAACTCACATGGTAAAGCTGGCAACCCAGCGACGCAGCATACAGTGCAAATTTATAAATAAAACCTTTATTGTGTACAAATGATGAGGAAACTCCAGTAGTACATAAGGCCATGGCTTTAATGGACTTCAGTGGAGCAGTGGCAGGGGGAAGGCCTTTACCAATTTCTGTTCTGACTGTTACCGTATACAATTACCATCTTTCGCCAAAATGTTTGCAGCCATGCTTAATACTGGTTTTCAAAGTTGTGGCGTCCACTCGTTTGTGCCATATGCCAATAGTCACCCCCTGCAAGACAAATGGGGTTTTCTATAAATCTGTGAGAGACTGGACTGTTAATGGTTAACGACTCAAACAACAGACCACCAAGGAGGTACCTGGGCATTCCCACCTGAACCTGAGCAGGTAGAAACCCAGTAGACCCTGTGGTTTGTGGGCTCCTTTCACTGGGTCTAGACTGAAACCATCATTTTGATAAAGCTGGGACCCCTGAAGCAGAGAACACCAGAAGAAGAGGACCAAATGGATGCTGTCAGTATCCATGGAGTGGTGATATCTTCTTCTACTTAATCTGTCTTTCTGTCACTCTCTTTCTTTCCCCCCCCTAGACCCCTTTTCCTATTTCTTTCTCTCTCTCCCTCTCTACATCTCATCTACTTTTAAATAAAAATCCATATTATTGAATTCAGCATATGGTCTTGTTAGCACCTTAATTTGGGCAGAGAAATCTCTCTAGTAATTTTGATAACTAGGTCTTAACAATATAGTAGAAGTGGTATTTCTTTAAAGGCCTGGTGGAACATCTCAAATTCAAGCAGCAAGCCTGGTGAGACCCCCCTTTAAAAGATCTGTGGGTAACTGGGGAGGATTTTTGTGGGTTTGATTGGTTTTGGTGTTTTATTCTTTCTTAACAAAGTACCTAAGATGGCTGCTATTAAAAATCCCTCCTCATGACTGTTTAGGTAAAGTTCAGTGCCAACTTTCATTTCAGCTTCAACTTAGCACCTCTCATTAATTTCTCACATTCTTCTGGGACTTGGTATTTCCATATTTGGTTTTGCTCTTGGATTATATCAGACAAGTTTGAACAAAATTCTTTCAGCTAAACGAATGTGAAAAAAATATCTTCCATATGTTGTTATCAAAATCTTCTGTAGCTGTTTAAGTCAAAAATGGCAAGCCAGAAATCTTTATGTTGGCTTGCAATATAATCTCTGCAAGAAAACACTCTTAGGTTGAAGAAAATTGGTTAAGTAGTTTTAAATGAACTTGTCATTTTTTTCTGCATACTCTGTAGACCTTTCTCATTTTCCCCTCTCCCTCTTTCTTAATTTAGTTTTGAAGTCCTTGTTTAAAATGAGTTTGCCAGGGATTCATTTACTAAGAATATCTTTAATGACATCTCAGTTATGGATACATTTGTCAAGAACTCCAGCTGTTAAGACCAATGGAGTTGAAAAAGACAAAATGCACGTCATTGCTTCAGTATATCTGTGTATTGTCAGCTTTCTTTCCCATGTCTTACCAGTTTAAGCATCAGACCCGATGCCCTTACTTAGGTCAGTACAATGACAATCTTGCATGTGTACAGACAGACTGTTTCTTGCCCTTTTTAATCCTAAAAAGAGAAATAACATACAAAACCTAGGATAAAAAGACTAGTTGACAAACACCCGCTCAAAAAGCAGAAAATCACAGAGGCTGAGGTTGCTACAACAGTACTAAGACTTCGCACCCTCTTTATGATCTTGTAAAGCTTACAACGCACTTTGACAAAAGCCTGTGTTCAGAAAAAGATTAAGCCTTGAAACTCAGCTACTTAAATCTAGGAAAAAGTAAGAATAAAGGTAGCTCATTTTCTGGTCCACTAAGTATCTAATAATTTGGAGCCCACTGGGATGGCCTCAGCGAGAGAGATACTAAACTCTCCCTTTCGTACTCCTTCCCTCCTGCAAGAATGAATACACTGGAGAGCAGGGGAAGGACTTTTCTCTGAGATGGGTATTCAAATCTCTTCAGCCAGGCATGGAAGCTTGCCAGCAGTTCCCAAGAGCATGTTAGCTCTCAGCTATTGTAAAAGTAAGTACATAAAAACATATGTCGAAAATCCCTCACATCCTTCCTTTCCCCCCTTTGCTGTGTTTGCCCCTGGCTAAACAGGGCAGCTAGGAGCAGGGCACTGGAAATGTCTTTCCCAGGTAGTTAACTTTCTACAGACATCATAAAGGGACTCTAGACATCAAATCCATGTGGGAAGTCAAGGAGTCCTGTTATTCCCCCTATTATAGGGAGAACTATGGTGCAGAGAGATGAAACCCCAAATTTCTAAACGGTTTGCTGCTGTATTCCTCATTCTTGTGTNCTCATTCTGCTTTGTTCTGAGGAACACTGCATTACTCTTTTCTTCGCTGATCTACTTCATAAATAACCATGTCTCAGATGGTTACCGGCACAGGAGAGGTAGGTACTGCTGAAACCCGTGTGCTGGGTGGCAGGTACATTTACAGAGAGGCCTTCATGTCTAGGATGAAATTCTTAAAGTTTCCATGAAAACTGTGTTTGTTAAAAGAACTCAAATTAAGTTTTCATGTGTAACTTTATTTTTGACAGTTTCTCAACCTTAGCTTTGTATTTCATATTTCCTTGTTTTAAGATGAAACTGGGCTCATAACAGACACTAAAATTTCTCATTTATCCCCTAAAGTAACATGCAGGAATTTTAAGTAAATTCCTGCATGTTACTTTAGGGGATAAATGAGAAAATTTGATACTTTAGAAAGGAGAAAAGGGGGAAAAGCCAAGTTTGTTCTGAAGTGCTGAGACCGACAAGAGCCTGAGATCAGGGAATCTCAGTCTCCATCTTGATCAGACCATAGCGATTACTGCTCATGGAGAAATTTATCACTCTCCCTCCTGGCACTTCAGTGATTAATAAAAATACATGCACAGGAGAAGGTGCCTGAATTTCCCTTGAAATAAGTTCAGTTGCACACAAAGGAGAGTGTTAAAATGTATGGACTAGGAGGAAAATATAAAACGAAGTAGTGTGTGTCCTGGCTAGATATAATACAGAAAATAAAGTAGTGATGAGACACCTAGCAAAATGTAGCCTGAAACCCACAGTCTTTTCAAATCTGGTTAGTACAGTGGGGCAAGCCAGTTGGTTGCAGACTCCCTTTATAAGTATATGTGTTTTATATATGCACACTCTATTACATACCGTGTGTATAGAAAAGTGGTTATAGGCTATGAAAATGTGGATCTGATTTTAGCACCTGAAGATCAGACCAAAAAGGAAAACTCAGTGAAGATTGATGAGCATTTCCCTTTGTTTAAAAGCATTATTTTCTTTTTAATCTGTGCTATTAGGCAGCATGTTAGGGACGTTTGGCATTGTGTACAGTAACACTCTACAACACTATTTAGGTATATAACACATTTGCTGCAGGTCCACCATAGATTATCATATACATCTATACTTGCGGATATGTAAACTGCTAAATTTAGCACACTGTCCTTGTAGCTTTGGTCACCACAAAAAAATTCACGTGGTTTACTGGCAAATGCTAAAGGATAGGGACACTCCTACTGGAAAACTAGTTCCTTCTTAAGAAACCAGCATGGCAATACTTCAGTGGTGTTTTGCTTTCAGTTTGTTTTCTATATAGGCTATGGATTTTAAGGAAGGCACATTTAAGTACACAGGATTTACATAGCAAAGAGTTAGGTTTCTGTGCTACAAACAAGGAGAAGTTTGGAGGGCTAGGAGTTTAGTTTGCTTTTTCACCACATGAAAGTTTAGAATAAAGAGAAATCAGTTGTTCTCTGTGTCAACTGGAGGCAGCACCAAAAATAATTAGTGTAGTTTGTAAGAAAGAAGATTTTACTTAGGTTTTAGGGAAGGATTTCTGACTACAAGTCTAATTCAATGGTCTAATGGGTTACACAGTAGGAAAGTTCTGAAAAACCCTGTGGAGGTTTGAGGTTAGAACAGATAATCTGAAAGGTACAATCTGTCTTTATCCTATCTTAATGCCAGTGGTGGTTTAGCTCAAGCTCCCTTCCCTACCTATAATCTTTGCTTTATAATTTTAATTCGATGTAGTGATTTACAAAAGGTCTTGAGACATCAGGGGAAACTTTGTCTTGTGCTTCAGTAAAAGTTGTACAGGAAAGGGAGGGTACAATAACAGTTGTCCAGAATTTATCTCATGAGATACATATGTATAAACATCCAACTAAATAAAAATACACATGCACTAACAGAGCCACATATTAATGCAGTTTTCAGGAAGGTCTCTAAGCAGAAACAGATTGTGGAAATAAATCAATTGTTTTTAATATTTAATAACATGATATTTCATTACATGTTAACTATTCGGTCTAAGAGGTAGACTCTATTGAGTTGGGTACTATACACTCACAGGAAAAATTAGAACTGTTCTTAAAGGGTATCTTTCTTAAAAGATGCTCGAAACAACCCTGTTGGGCCTTTGCCATTGCACTCAAAAAGGACTAATGCTTGACTGATATTGTCTGTGAACCACCTTGACCCTAAGCTCCTTTCCTGTTGCCCCTATAGTCCCCGTTTTCTGTTTCTGGATTGAATTTCTTTTTCTGAAGCACAGTCCACTGCTGAACTTCTGCTTGATTTTTGGATTGTCTCTCTCATGTGTATTACAAATATTCTGAGTTCCCTTTTATGTGCATTTCCAGTCTTCCCAGTATACCAGCACCATTGACTGTTACACATAGAGGTTATTTTTTTAGCTGACTTTTCTCAACACCTATTTTTCTAGTTCTTATTTCCCTGATTGTGTTTATGAGAATGTTGCACAGGAGAGCATCAAAAATATTACTAAAGTCAATATCTATTACAGCTCCAAACTCCCACTGAACTACTAGACTGGATATACAGTCAGAAGAGAAAATAACATGGAATTGACATGGCTTGTCCTTGTGAAGCTGACCTTCATTTTCTAACCATTTTATCCACCTAAAAATACATTTTCTCTAGCGTATTTCCAGTTATCTTTGTTAGCTGCTCCATCTGTAATTTCCCTAGTCCTTGTTTCATCGTGTTGTGGACCCACTCAACACCCACGTCTCTTTATCCTTCTGCCAGCCCCTCTCTTTTTTTTTCTTTTACACTCCTCAACCTTTTTTCTCTTCATTCCTTTATCTTTTTTTTCCCCAAATCTTTCGTGAAACCATACCTAAAACAGGTATTGGATTTATTCTTGTCTCGTTTTCCAGATTATCCTATTTCTTTTTGTTGTCAAAAGCTCTCACTAATGACTCAGAAATTGTTCAGCTAATTTCCTAAAGCTGTGTGAAATTCCTTGACTACTATTTTTTAATGTTATTTTCTTAACTATTTTCCCCCCTTGGCATGTTGTAGAGAGAGTTTTCCAAGTTTAACACTCTTGGTAGCAACAAATGCTCAATGTCCCAGTGGTTATGCTGGCTAAAACAATTTTAGGGAAATTCCCTCCCATAGCTCTCCCATGTGGCTAGCAATACAGAGACTATAAATATAGCCAAACCACAAGCATTTTTACCACTTCAGCTGATTTATGCAACACGATGGTGAAAATGTCATCAGGCAATCCCTGCACTACCATTCCTGTCTGTGTTAGAGGAAAACTGGTGAAGTTTTTAAACTTCTCATTTTCAGGTAAGTGCCTCTGATCAATTTGGCATAATGTGTTAGAAATCACAGTGAATACAATCAATTTTACACACCAGTGAGGCCACTTTTTTCAATGCCATGTGAAAATAAATATGAAATAATAAACATGTTTTTCTTCTATTTAATGCACAATATACACATTCATTTCATCTTAAAAGGCTGCTGGTTCATGAGGACTCACAGCATTCCAGATGATGGATCTGAACCAATTTTCCGGTAGTTCCATTCTAAGTCAACTGGAATACATACATTTTCTTCTGATACTTGTAGTTTTGAAATAGAATTTGGATGGAGAACTTCTTATTAAAACTCTCGGGAATCACAAATTATGACTGGAAAATTCAGATTAAGGTATGTTGTTAATAGAAAAGAAAATCTATGAAGAATCTTCATTTCTGTACTTTAATATACCAATATTTGATAAAGCTGAGGATAGCTTTTGACAAAGAATTAATAGCCCCCGAAAGAAAAAAATCATCTCTCTAAATGCAAATATTCTCCCTAAACTAGGCACCTTTCCTCCCTTCCAAAAAACCACATTTTTCCCATGTTGGAAATTGCTGCCAGTGCTCAAAACAGCCGCTTGAAGGAGTGAGAAGTATTTTCGTTTCAGTACATGAAAACGGCCTCCAAGTGTCACTAGAGAGCTATCGATAATCTGTTTCAAGCTATATTTCAAGGTTCTGGGGCTGCTTGATCTTTTCGCTCAAGAGCCACTTCTAACTTAACCGTTGTTATTGCTTGCATTGCCCATCAATATGTGTGGCCATGAAAATGCCCTGGCAGCTTGCGCACGGATGGCAAGGCTTTCAGTATCACATTTCCCCTTTTGTGAAGGCAAAGAGCAGAAGTGAGAAAAGAAACTTGCACATAACAGATATTTAGGGGGTGGGAAAAAAAAGGAAGTTGGTAATTTATTCCCTCTCCCTTCATAATCTTGACCAAGACAAATAGAAATGTGATTCTAACAATGGTAGGAAGTGAAGCAGCCTAACCTTTCTGCATTTAGCCTGGAAGCTTTTTCAGAGTAGAGACTGTCTCTCATAGATGTTTACACACAGTGCCTGGCACAAACAAGACTCATATTTAATCTTGGCCTTTTGAGCCCGTATCACAATATAAAAATTTCCTAGTAGTAGTAGTCTTACAGAAATGAACCTTTGTTTATACTGCTGTTCAGAAGCCTTCCCCGGCCATACTCCCCACTATGGGATTCCTTACCAGCTGTTCATGTCACTGTCATCTGCAATTTGTTTGCCTCTAGTATGGCAGATTCAAGTGTAAGGAATCCTGCAGTATTGAAAATTTTTAAATGTCCAGTTTCACTTGCAAATGGTGCATTTCTTACACATATGTTGCTTCACTCAAGTGCTGCTGGAAACATCTGATGTTCAGCACCCTTTTATGGTCTCACTGGTAACTTGTGTGGCTTTCCTGAAAAGTTACACTACAAGTGTCCTCATTCTATCTTTGTCACAAAAGATGAAGAGTGGATTATTTCTCCTAAAATCCTCAGGAAAAACTTAGCACTTCCATCCTCTGCCTGTCTGTGACAAAGCCACGCAGAATGTTTCTTCAACAATTGCTTTTGTAGTTAAACCTGGCACACCTGCCATGAAGCATTTAGGAGTAGGGAAACTTCATAAGCACTATTTTGTTTCTACTTCTATATATCCACAGATTACTCAGCTAACCACTATCATAACATGTATGCAATAACAACAACAAGATGCGACTCAAGGCCTTAAAGCCTCATTAGATTAGATTAGATTAGATTAGCACTGGGATTTAAATAGAGAACAGTTGGCTTTGAATCTCTATGTTTATTAAAGTTGATTGTCCTTTTATAACATCACTTGACAGGCATTTTCCCCTTCTTTTCCTCTCTTTGGCCCAATTTATAATAACAGCAGAAGCTTTATGATCTTGAAATTACAATTTTCTACGCAAGCAACACAAAGGCAAAAAAATCACCAGATTAACACAGCATTCAGTGGATAGCAATGATGACCAAAACGTATCATTTTTACATTGAAAATAGCAAACTTTTCTGATGACTTATCCAGAGGAACTTGTAATCTATTTCTGCATCATCATTTCAATGTATAAACTTATTAAGCATTAGATAGACTCTGTGTGATGGAGTCAGAGGGAAAGCCAGGACTGATGAACTTCCAGGGTATAAACTGTCACATATATAACAACGAGGCTAAGTTTCCAGCAGCATTTCATTTTTGTCATTTGTAACAGCAACACGTGAAAATGCTCCTGTCCATTTTGCCGTTATGGTCCTGCGGGTCTTCAGCCTCTTAATTCAGGCAAACATAGTACTTTCTTGTACCTTTATTGCACACCATTTCATGTGGATCCTACATAGAAGAATCAAATGCATTTCTCTTATTATTAACAACATTTATGGGGGAATTTTATAAGTGCATTGCATAGCTTAAAAAATTTTGGGAAGCACTCATTTTGGCCTCATTCTAGTGTCACCAAGATCCATAAAAGGGAAGTTATCTAATTTAGCATACATATGACATTGTTTCTCCATGTAGACATTAACTTGTAAAGTTGTTAAACAGCAGAATAAAATATTATAACAATTTTCAAATATACCTGTATAAAAACATACAGGAGGAAGAATTCAAAGAAATTATAGAATTATTCTCGCTTCACTGCTTTGAATTATCTTCCTGGATTTTTATTAGAAAGCAAAAACATATGTAGGATATGCAAAAATAGTACTGGGAAAAAAAATAAAAAAGATCATGTTCCTTCCTGTATTCTGAGTATCAGTCCATGATTTCTGTCATTTTGTTTAATTACCAAGGTGGGAAATACTTGCAGCCCAGTCTCCTTAGAGGTGCTATATCTGGTAAGTTTGCTTTAACAGACCCCTAAACTGCAATGTGGGACTTGCGAGTGGCCTAATGGTTCATTCCTGAAAAATGTTACCTTCACCAATCCATTTTGGACTTTCATTGGTGGTGTTTGAAAGGAACAGAGATCTGCACTCCTGTGGAAACAGTGTCTCTCATAAGTAAATTATATTTTCTTAAAGACAGAAAAGGGGTACTTTAAACCTCTGACAGCTTTGCTTCAGGGGACAAGAAAAAGCAGTTTCTTCCTTTAGTTCCTAAAGCTTGGGGATTGGTTTCTTTTTTTCTCTTGGTTTCCTTTTGTAAAGGCCCTGCCTATGCAGGTCTTAACTGGTTCAAAATGGTTCTTTTCCAGTGAGAATGAACGGTTTTTGCTTCCTTTGAACAGCAGGTGACCCTTGCAAGCATGGCTTTTGTGTCATCAAATTAATTTAAAATACTCAGGTGGTTCTACATACCTAACTTCAGAGAAACAACTACTCTAGTATAGGCTAGCAAGGAATTTCTTGCAGCTATTGCAGCTACTCAGCAAGAACAACTCACCTAACCAACAGATCCATAGGTATTTCCTCTTTCTCTTTTTTTAGAAACTAAGGTGTGAACTTCAGGAGAAAGAGCCTAGCTTGGACCATACCTAAAAATAAATCTCTAGTGACTATGGCCTCTGCAAAGAGCAACTATCAAATACTTTATTACCAACAGTATCAGCTGTGGTGTTGGAAAAGACCTCAGAAGGTGGCATTGCTTGGCTCAAAACATTCCCTTTCCAGCACTCCTCTAGTGCACATTATCACATACAGGGCCACAGAAACTAACCTAAGAATCTTAACTCCTGGAATATTTTCCTACTTGGTGATAAAAATACATACACCACTAGAAATAATTCCCTGTACTTGCAGTTCTAAAATCAGAATTGTGTTAGGTGCCAAAAAAGAAAAAAAAAAACCCTCCCTGCTCCCTTTAATTGAATAATGTCTTTGCTATTTTATCTAAATTCATCATATCTTTGAGAATTAATATTCCATATATCTTGTTTGTGTCTTTCTAACTGCAAATATTAATGTCGCATTTCACTTGGTATCTTGATAGTCCTGTTTTGGATAAACATGCCTTCCTGCAGCAAAGACTGAGGGCAAAGACGTGTAAATAATACTTGTAACCCTCCTCAAGACTTCAAAACATTCTAAAATCATTAACTTCAGCTTTATGTCACCTCCATCAGATAACATTATTGATATCCTAAAAAAGGGGCGTTCTGAATCCGAGTCTCTTGCTTTTGTATAAAAAGTGTACTCAACAATACAGCCCAAATTTACATATTTCTAACTCAGTACTTCATTCACAGGGTGCTACTTTGGTCACTCTTCTGTTTAGGCATAGTTGCCACTTTGATCCCATTGCTAACCCTCCTCTGATCTTCCCAACAGGCAATGTTTCCACTTCACAGCAAGCTCAACAGTTGTCTCAGTAAGCGCTACATCTTCCCTTTCTCAATCCCCAAACAAGCAACAGACCTTAAAAGCTCACCACCACACTGGCTCTCCCTGGGGCAAGCCAGTACCCAGGCTTTCAGTAACCCTGCACTTCTTTGTAGCACCACTTCTTACACTCCCTTATTCCAGTGACAGGATGCTGCTGCCTGGCCTGCTTGCCTCTGCCCTGGCAACTCATCACAATGCCAATAGTTCCCATTCACTGACAGTTACCTGAGGATCTTGGGTTTGTAAGGAGAACGAATTAACCCCACTGTCTACACCATGTTATAAACAATATACCATTGTCACTTGCTCCTTACTTCAGGAAAAAAAGTACCTGCTTTATTCTATCTCAGTGACCTGAGCGTGGTAAAAAAAAAAAATGTCCTAAGCTAGAATCAGGATGCTTTCAACTAAGCGACATCATAATGGAAAACACATTTCACCTCAGTCTCTCAAAACAAACAAACACTGAAACCAGTCCATATCACCAGTGATGACCTTTTACTACTCTTTCACTATACAAATAGCATGAAGACCAAATTCACAGGACTAATTTTGCAGGAAACCATTAACCAGCATTACAGTTTCAGACTATAACGTGTATTATTCTAGATTTTTTTAAAAGGCAACATTAAAGGACTTGTAACTTCAAAAAACCAATCAAAACAGATGAAAACCTTTGACCTTTAGTCATCTGCAAGTGAAGTTCAAGAGTTAGCTGTTTCAAACAGTACTGTAGAACAAAGAACATTCTTAAAACAAAGACAACATCATAATAAAGGAGTGAAATACCCACAAATGCAACACTTTCATCTAATACAACCAACAGGAGTTTTTAGATATGTGAGAAGTTAATACAAGGAGACTTGATTTGTATCCAGGGGTTGTGGACACAAGCAAGAAGGTGATGGCACTCCAGCAGAAGCTAAAGCCTCAGCTCCGCTTTCCCTCACCCACCTTTCCCTTTTCTTGCCTTACTTCCTTGCCTGAAGGCAAAGTCTCTACAGTTTCACATAAATAAGTATCAGGACCGGATACAAAACTTAAGTACTTGAGGTCAGACATTGTGATTTGGAAAGTCTGAAATTAAGTTCAGGTATTACCAAGATAGGCATGATATCTGAAAGCACTTTTGTACAACCAGGTTATATGACTGAACAAGGAAAACTGTTGCCTCAGTTTAAGTAAATAAACAAAAGAAGTAAATCTCTAGAGCTCCTAGTCAGGCAAAATTAGATTCCAGTGTAAATTTTACCTAAAAATATGACATTGTTTCACCACAACAGAAGTTACCTTGTTCATACCAATAATAACATTCTGCTTAAAAAGAACCATGATATAGGAAAATAGGTTTGAAATCACACATTTTAAATTCACATATACTCCGAGAGAATTTGTTGAACTTACTTCTTATTATAATTAGCATTTTCATTGAGGCAACCAATGCAATTAAAAAAAAAAAAAAAGTATAAAGCTTTCTCAGTAAGAAGATGAACCACCTGATCACTCACTAACACCCAGCCAGCCCCTTCATTTTTCTTGTACATAAAAAAAGGATATTCCACAATTCCACAGAGATGACTACTCGGTCCCTTGGGGACCCAGGAAGGAAAGATGATACTTCTGCACAATTCTCTGGCAGGAGGTAGCAGTTCAAAACTCTTCCATTTCCATGATTCCAAGCCCTTTCTGATTTCTGTCTTCTTAAACCACACGGCGGAAAACTGGCATCATCAAATCTCACCCGACTGCTGGGACCAGAAGAGCAGACCACGCAAGTGGTGTTCTGAAGATGCACTTTTGAAACTCTACTAGTATTAGGATTTGGAAATATATTTCAAGTCAAGCCAAGCCACAGAACGACAAAGCCCCAAGCCAAAGTTCATCTGCCAGGGGCAGGAGCAATTCTGCACTCCCAGGAATAGGAAGTGCTTCAGAAACCACCAGCTGAGTGAGGAAAATAACCATGAAAGTTTGAGAGGTGAAGAAAAATCTGAAAAAGAACTTTACCAGCAATTATTTTTTTCGTATGTACATATACAGTTTGACAAAAAAAAAAAAAAAAAGAAATTCAGACTTCTCTTTAAGAATCCTTGGATTTAAATATATATATTTATTAAAAAGAGACATTGACTCTATGGCCAAGACATTATGTGTCTCAGAACAGGTTTTTACAGCCATGTTATAAAAACCCCTTAGCAAAGCAGTTATTCACTAGACTTCAAACACATGTACTCCAAGAATGACACTGGTGTGGAGGATCTTGTTTTACATCCATTTATTTTTGTCCCTCAGCAATTATAGCATAGTTTCAAAACATTTCTAAAGTTATAGAGAAATACCAGGGCAACTAGAGTACATACAAGCCAAAGTTAAAATGGTAGACAACTGAATTAAAAACCAAACCAAAACAAAACAACAAAACAAAACAAAAAAAAAATCAAAAAACCCCAAACAAAACAAAAAGAAGTATGCATTCAGCAGGAAATCTACTATACTTCATTCAGTTTAGGCTTTGTTCTTTAGGGAACAAGGTGCTAACGTGCCATTTTCTCATAAAATGAATCATAATTGCTTCCAAAGAGTTTCTGCTGAAAATGGTGGAAGCAAATAAGTGTAACGCTAAACTTTCTCCTATAAACTTAGAAGCAACACTTTCTTGAATCAATTTCCACCCTCCAAACACCACTGCTGCTTTTCTTACACGAACTCACTGTTTTATTAAGGCATAATATGCCCTGAGCAAGATGCTGGAAATTAGCCAAAAAGCCTGACAATTAGAGGCAAGCACCAAGTAATTTTTTTTTATTGACAAATTTTGAAATCTGTTTTGAAACTCACCTGTACTTGGGAGTAGCACTTGAGGAAAAAAAGAGAATATTGCTTTTAATTATTTTAAGTAGAATGGCAGTGTTAGTTTCCCCCTTCTCATTCCAGGCTAAAGCTTTCAAGATAATCTTATAGGTACCAAAGTAGGACCAGCATACCAAGACCTAAGTGGGACATCTGTTCAAGAGCTTAATTTTTAAGCAACTCAGCATAAAAATTTCAGTGCCCCACCCTAAGCAATTCAAGTTAAATCTTATTTTCCTCAAGAGGCAAGACCCTCATACGCTGGATACCTCTGGTCTTAAAAGCAAGATGGAGTCTGGACAGGAGAATCATACACTGTACATGCTCAGACTACCTTCCAGTCTTCTTTTTAAAGCCAGAAAAGCCTACAAACTACCCGGTGCACTGCACAGTTTCTCTGTAAAATGCACAGTATTACAGAGTCCAAGATCCAGGAAGGTAGTTTTCAAAGCTAGTGCTAACAGCTCACATGACTTTCTCTGTACAAATTTAGGCAATACTGGCTAGTCCCTTTAATCTACCAGAGTATCCATAAAAGAACGACAACCAAATTATACATTTTATTCACATTTATTTTTCGCTTTTAGTGTGCTCACAGAAAATTAGAACACCTTAAGCAGGAGTTTAATAGCAATTTTTGTAAGCAAAGTTACATTCCATCTCTAAGTCAAATTGGTCAAAGCTTCTCCAGTATTTACAAAAACATGATAGACAAGATGCTACACAAAAAAAAACATTGCATCTGAAGAGTTTTCCTTTATTTTCAAAGACAACTGGAAAAGAAAGCATTGTCTGCTGTAATCAAAAACATACCACAGTATAAACAGTAACCATTCCACTTATCACAGCTTGGTTGAGTTTAAAATTTGTGTTTAAAAGGTCCAAGATGACTGCAGTTTTACAAAAATGGGCAGGGTGGAAAGAGTTGCAAACTTCATGTGCTTCTGGATATCAAGATTTGTTTTTTTTATACAATAGTCACAGTTAAAAACACCCTGCTGGTAATACATAATTACACTTTATTAAGGTCATAAACCAGCAATAAACAATAAAGCCTATACAACTTGTATTTCTACTTAATCACTGACTGATACAGCTAACATGAGATAAGTGAAAAGTTCCTATGGTTTAAATGAATTCCTAAGACTATGATCTCTTTATCTGGGTATTGATTTTTATTTTTTATTTTTTTTTCCTTTTTCCTTTCCTTCTTAATCAAGACTTGTAGTGTTGTAAACCTTATAGAACATCTGCCTCACAAAATACATCGTAATAACTTTCTTTTAAAAAAAAGACTAACCCCTTACATCATTTCTGGCGGGGCGCGCTCCCGGCAAGGGCTGCGCGCCCCGGGTTCCCCACTGCGGCCCCTGTCACTTCATTTGATATCCCTTATTGACCCACCCATCTCCTTCATATATGGGCATGTCCATAGACCGATCGGCACAAGTTTTATAATATGAAGAGAGTTGCAAAGTATGAAATTAAAAAAATAAACGAACCAAAAAAAAAAAAAAACCAACGAAAAAAATAACCGAACCAACCAAAACAAAACATTAATACTGATGAAAAAAAAGCCCCAAAAAAACCAAAATATAGAGGATGGGAGAGGAGGGCGGAGGGGAGCCCCCCTCCGCCCGTTGGAATGGCAGCAACACACAACGATTTGAGATGGGAGCTGCGGGGGGAGAGAAAAAAAAGAAACGAGACATCTTTTAAATCAATCCCTGGTTGTAGACAAGTTCTCCGAGACCAGTACCTGGCACCACTCCAACAAACAAACAGGGGGGAAGAAAAGTCCGTCGGCGAGGGGCGGCGGCGGCGCTTACTACTCCGCCGACTCGGCGGCGGG
>VZRS01004261.1:8608-39805 GCA_013398055.1 Ifrita kowaldi
CAAGTCGTAGAAGAAACAGGCAGAACTGCTCTACAGTGTTTTTTATAGTTAAGATGTGATGTTGAAAATACTGTTGTGCTGTAGGAAAGGCTAAAAAGTATGCCCTGCTAGTGCCTGACTAAAGTAACTACAGGCTTGGGGTAAGCAAGAGATATTATGAATTGTAGTCCAGGACAAGGATGACTGGTATACTAACAACATGGATGAAACAGGTAAAGGTGTTGTAATAGTCAGTTAATACAGGTCTCTTTTGTTCTTCAGGTAAAGCAAATTGAAAAACGAGACTCTGTTTTAACATCAAAAAACCAAATTGACCGGCTGACCCGACCTGGATCTTCATATTTCAACTTGAACCCTTTTGAGGTTAGTTTGAACATTCTATCCTCCTTTCTAAATTGGTGTATGAACTTCCTGATTTCCTGAGTATTTATTCCAGTAAAAGACAAGATAAGAAAAGAAAAAATTTCTTCATGTACAGATTACTGTGCAGAAGGTTTGCAGAAGATAGCAGGATGGTGTATATGTGTTCGCTCTCTTTCTCACTGTTTGATGGCGTCACAAACTATATATTGTCCCGTTTCCCTCATACAACGGCACTGGAAGATTTGGCTGGGTACTTTTTGAACAGGAAGGTAGCAGCTGGAGGTGGCAGCTTGGCAGGTTCTGGTCATAGCTCTCTTAATTCAGCATTTCTAGTTGTGTGTTTTATTTTGGGTGTTCATCCCACTGAACTTGTATAGTGCATAGATCAAGAGAAGGTCTCTCAGTGGTCACACCAATGAATACTCTGAGGAGCCATTGGGTAATGGATAATCCCCTTGCACTTTACAGTGTTTGATTCCGGTTATGACTGCAAGTTGCAGTCAGTTATAAAGTCTTAATAAGTAGGAAAGCCTGAGGAAGACAGTAAATAAGCAATCTGGTGTTCATCTGGAGTTGGCTTTCCCTGAGCGTATTCCTTCCTGATGTCATCTCCTCTGCCTTTTTCAAGCCTCAGGTGCTTTTTGTAGTCCCAATTCAGGGCTGGTCAGCCAGATGAGTCAGCAGATTCACTTTGACAGCATTCAGTTTTGTATAGGTCTTAGTACTTGACTTGAAGTGTAAATTAAGAGCGCCATTTTAGAGTAGACTGTATAGCTTTTCTGTGGGAGGGTGTTTTTTATTTACAGATTCTTAGACCGCATGCATCTGCTCACTTGTTGCTTAAATCTTCTGTTCAGTAAATTAATTCACGAAAGAGTTCCTAAACTCTGCCACATCTGTAAAGATCAATAAACAAGTGGTGTCACTTATGGAAACCAAACAGTAAAACTCGGCTTTCTTCTTTCAAAATGATAAAATGAATAAATTCTTATAAAGTAGTATGTTTCCTGCCCAAAGTTCTAAGTTATGAATGATCTGACATTGTCCCCAAACCACCATATTCTTTTGTTTCTGTCAGGCTGAGCATTGCTACAGGAGTGGTCAAAGGTTCAGACCAATTTATGGATTGCAGCTGTCTACACAAGACTTGAACGTAGAAAGGACATTGGCATAGCCAGAGGAATCTATCATTGCTAAAAGTAGTGTCACAAACGTCACAAACATGTGAAATGTTTCTGTTTTACTGGGTGAAAATTCACGTCATTGTGGGGCAAGCTTTCTGGTGTGTGCCAGTGTACCAAGTGTTAGAGAATCATAGAATACGCTGAGTTGACCATTCCCTGGGGAGCCTGGTCAGTGCCACAACACACTCTTGGGGAAGAATCTTTTCCTGATATCCAACCTAAACCTCCCCAGACTCAGTTTCATGCAGCTTCCTCATGTCATGAGAGTAAAGAGACTGGGACCTGCTCCTGAGCTGCCCCTTGGAAGGATGTTTAAGAGTGTAATGAGTTCTCTACTCAGCCTCCTCTTTTTCAGGCTGAACAAACCCAGTAACTTCAGCCACTCCTCATGAGAGTGTTAGAGCTTGCTGACAGGAACCTGAAACGTGGAGTGTAGCATCAAATGTTCTGTGCTTTCATGGTCTCCTGTAGGTGCTGCAGATGGATCCTGAAGCCACAGATGAAGAGATAAAGAAAAGATTCCGACAGGTATTCAGCTTTTGCACTCGCAGTCCATGGAAGGGAAGTAGAAGTGCTGTAGAGATTGTGTGGCTGGGTGTGGGCACAAGAAAAACGGTAGTAAAGCTGAATCTGGGTAGAGGGGTGTCTATTTTTGGCAGAAATTCATAGAACAGTAATTGTATCAACGAGACCTGCAGCAGCTCCACGCATGATAGGCTGCTTTGCCTGTGCTGTGTGTGATGGGGCTATTGCAAACTGATATAGCCATGTATAATCAGCCTCTTGAGCTTGAGTTCAAAAGGAAGATCAAAAAGTATTTTTATTAAATATATGGACTTGGATCCAAAAGTATATTTTCTCTGAGGTTTCTTTAAGAATTTCTGTGGTCATTTTTAGTGGCTTGGTTACCTGGAAAAGTAGCAGCCCTGCTTACTGGCAGGTGTGCAACACAGGAAGCACTACCCCAGCCTCATTCTGCTGACAGACCTGCAGGAAAAATTTTGAGTTTAATCAGTGCACAGCAAAGAAACAGTATTTGGAGGGCTGCAGCCTCCACCTGAATTAATGGTGTGGGTGTCTTTAGACAGGAAGATGCTGGGTGGCAGAGGAGCAGGATATGGGCTACTCCTGTATGTGGGAAGTGGGAGGATAGCTTTTTGGTCTGTTGCTGACTTCTCAGTTCTGCAAGACAGTAAAGTGGGATGTTCTCTGCTTTGGGCTGGTAAAACGCTACAGGGAGATGATCTGAATTCAAGGTAATGAAATGAAAAATGTGCATGGAATTGTGCATTGAAGAAATCAAACACCTAAGTGCAGAATGTGGAATAGCCAACAAAGGGGGAAAAAGACACTGGCTGAAGTACATCTGTTCAGGACTGAAGGCGAATCTTTTCCTGGGAGCTACAAACTGGCAGCTGTAGAGTTCCAAAAGTAATTATTTTCTATACTTCAGCACTATGTGGTTTCAGTTGCTGCTCTGTACAGCAATGGCAAAAATAAAAGGTCTGGAAAAAAAAGTAAAAAAGAAGTCATATGGGGAAAGTTTGAAATAACTTTCTGAAAGAGGAATGTGGGGGACATGTGGTTTCCAGCCCAGTTAAAGTTCCCCTCAGGATGGCAGTGATCCATGTCCTGTCTCTGCCAGGTGGAGTACAGGCAGGAGTTTTCTTAACTTTCAGTAAACTAGCCTGAGGAAAAATGACCACTCTTAAATAGTTTGATATTTGGACAGCCTTGGGGATGGTGGAGAACTTCTCGAGAGACTTTGGTTGAGAATGATCTTTTTATGTCTGTTTCTTGTCAAGACCAAGGATACAAATCTTCAATGACTAAGGTGTTCATATCAGCCCAGGAAGTGCAGCTGAGGGGTGTTTAAATTGTTCCACACATCACAAGCTGCAGCTTTTCTCGGACAGCCTGTTTGTTACAGAGGTTGTTTGTTCTATCGACTTATACTGGCACATACTTCTGCATGTTGTCAGCTGGTTTGTCCATGTACAAAGGAATGTGATCTCTTTGGATTCTTTCTGTCTGAGACTATTTCCCTTCTCTCAAAAATCTCTGAAATACTCTTCATCTTTTACCATGATCTTGATAGCAAGATCCTTTCTTTTGCAGCTGTCAATATTGGTGCACCCAGACAAAAACCAAGATGATGCAGATAGAGCCCAGAAGGCGTTTGAAGGTAATACTCTTTCTCTGGGCTGCTCTGGGTTAGTAGTTGTGGCTTTTCTGGTGCTGGTTTAAATGTTCGTTAGGGTGGAGGGGACAGAAGGGTTGCTGCAGAGGTGCTTTAGCTGTGGCAGAAGCAGCTGAGGTAGCAGCAGCTGTGTGAGGTGGTGGCATTTCAGCAGGTGGCACTAGGTGGCAACAATGGCATTGTCATGTCGCAACAGGGACAGACATCTTCATGGGGTTTTGGGATTGTTCAAGAAAAACTGTTTAATCTGTGCATTAGATTTTAGTCAAAGACTATATGACAGAAGTAGAGTGATGGTTTTAGGTGTGTGCTTTGCATCACAGTAAGGTGTTCTGCACCTTAAACTCATCTCATGCCCAGTAACTATGGCTGGTAGGACTGATGTTTTCACTTTCTCCCTCCAGAAGGTATCACTTCCTGCCATTACTGTACCCCAAAACTCATTTGACTATGCATGTTACCACTTTCCTAGATGTATTTAATAAAAAAACCAACCAAACAAAAACGACTGCCAAACAAATGACCTCTACAAATTCTAGAAGACAAATTAGTAATGCTGACAAGTAGCAGTCTTGTGATGCCTTGTGAACATGACTCCTGGTGCTATTAATATTGATGCTTTTTGTTAGCTGTAGATAAAGCTTACAAGCTGCTGCTAGATCAGGAGCAAAAGAAGAGAGCCTTGGATGTGATACAGGCAGGAAAAGAATATGTGGAACACACTGTAAGTATTCTATGGGAACGTCCGGGGGGGGGTGAGTGGTAATCAATAGTTCATATTTTGCTTTTTGGTACACTTGCCTCATGTTTAGGTCACTAAACTGAGCAAACCCCCTCAGGGGTACTGTGCAGGTGGGCACCAAGCTCTTCACAGCAGAAACAAGCCTGGTGTGTCCAGGACTTCTGTTGAGCTCAGTGCAAGATAATTCAGTGAAATTCAGTACTTGAAATAATCAGGTCAGACCACATGATCTGACCTAAATATTTTTTTCCAAGTCTGTGAATGAATGATGCAGTTCAGATATGTGTAGGTGGAAGAGAATAGGTGGTGACAGCAGGAGACTGGGAAGTTTGGGGGATATTGACCTGTAAGATAAGAAAAGGATCTTGGATTGCATTGGTCAAGAAGTTAGAGTGATGTGGGTGGATTAAACCACAGAAAGGAGGAAGCAGATGATACGGGAGAACTCAGATCCTCTTAACACAAGGAACACTTGATGTTCTGTTTGTTGTTAGTCACTTGAATATCAAGAAGCAAAGTAAACTTCCTGCTGGTTTGGATGGTGTGTATTGAATAAGAATATATCCTTCAAAAAACCAAAAGGGATTATGTTGAAGAAATAGTATCTAACACAGTATTTTTAATCATTACAGTTCATGTGATAGTAATCTTGTACGTGTTTGTCTGGGCCTAGGAGGGTATGGTGTAAAATAAAACATCGATCCAATCAGGAAGAGAGTTCTTTCTACACATTGGGATAGGAATGCAGAACTACTTGGATACAATTATGTAAGCCCTATAAAATTTTTAAGGCTCTTATTTTTGTTCTTAATCTTTAGGTGAAAGAAAAAAAGAAGCAGCTGAAGAAGGATGGGAAACCTCCCACTGTAGAGGAGGATGATCCTGAAGTTGTAAGTCATACTATATTCAGAGAAACTGGGGAGTACAAAATGTGTTTTGAGGAATTAAGATTCAAAGCCAGTACAGAAGTGTTTATTAGACTTGTTAATGTTGTAAACTCTTAAATTTACAGAAGAACAAATTCTGCTTAGCCACTGTAGAGTATCATGTGTCAGGTGATACCTGTGTACTTTGGAAAATAGTTTCACTGTAGTGTAAAGAGTAAATATATTGTGACATTATATAGATCAAAATACCCTGTTCTTTTCTCGAAGCAAGTCTTCATTACTTGTGCATCATGCACTCTTTTCTGAATTGAATTTCTTGTTGTCTTCTGACTGCTGGAACCGTGGCATTCCTGCTGCCGGCAGAGACTCGTGTAGCACTCACTGCAGCACGGTTAAAATGAGCTTGTGATGTCTTTTAGTGAGAGCTGTTTTGTCTGTTTCTTTCATATAGCACTGAGGGACAGATGTGCTTGTGCTTTGCAACACACCACTTGTATTAAAAAGGGCATGGCATAACTTAGTTCTTCTTGCCTGGATTCTAGTCTGGAGAAGTCCAGTGGTATGAGAGGCTGTAACAATGATAGGTGATTGCCAAACATTGACTCCATTAGTCTCATCATCCTTTTTTTTCCTGGAAAGTGATTTTTACCTGTCGATATCACCATAGTAACTCCATAACCATACTATTTTTCATTGCTTTTCAGAAGTCTCTTGCTGTTCTTTAGTAATGAAGATTGGTTTAAGCATACTGATTTCCTACTGGGAAGCCAATGCTAGATTTTTACAACACATCAAGATGATCTGCTGGAAAATTACTCTAAAACAGTGACCATTTTGCCTTTTTTTGTCAAATGTAACAATGCAAGACTTAACCCAAGAGGGTTTGAAGTGAACAGTTCTGTTTAGGCACAGCTTCATGAATACAAATTAAAATGAGACTAATATGAGGTTAATATGTAGTTGTTTCCTGGTGCCAGGGCCAGAATTTAATCAGAAGTAGTTTATGCCTTTCTGTGTGCTGCTGCTATTGTTGGGGCAAGATAGGGGTTATGTGGGCACACCTGTGGTTTGCTTTCTTCTTAGCTTCTTACATTCGTATATAAAACAGACTTTACCTGTGTTGATAGGCATTATTTTAAGACTGGATTTGTGTTTTACAGTTCAAACAAGCGGTATACAAACAGACAATGAAGCTCTTTGCTGAACTGGAAATTAAGAGGAAAGAAAGAGAAGCAAAAGAAATGCATGAAAGGTATAAGTGATGTTCTGCTTGTGCAGTTCAGGCTCTTCTTCCCCCTCATGCTTCCTCAGAGAAGATAAGGGATCAGAGAGTCTTAGAATAGTCTAAATTGGAATCAACCTCTGGAGATCATCTGGTCTGACCTCCTGCTGAAAGCAGGGCCTTGGATTAGATTAACAAGGGTCTTGTCATGCTGATTTCCAATAATGTGGATTCCAGTACTTCTCTGGGTAGCCTGTGTGTTGTAGAGCCCTATACTTGAGAAAAGCACACAGGAAATTTGCCCTCCTGTGTTGAAGACATCAGTATATTTGATACGCTAGTGTTCTCTTATGGGTACACATGGAGGCCAGCCGCAACAGTGAAGTGGTGACACAATTCTGCATGCTATTAGTGTGCAAAGGATTGATTTTTAATTTTATTTAAGTGCCAGAAATACCCTGTGGCATGTGTGATCCTGAACTATTTTAGGTGTTTTGATCCCGTGCTGCCTGAGTCCTCACTGCAGATACACTTCCTGCCGGAGGGTTCTGTGCTGGTCAGTGAGGTGGGAGATGGCTGTAGGACATTGCTTTTGATTACAGGTGAAAAGTAGGAGGTTAAAAATTTAATTTGCACTTTGTGTGCTGAAGTGGTTATTAACTTCTCAGAACGTGTACACTCAACAGCTTTAGAGACTTACCACTAGAGTGATGTCGAGCTTCTTGGATGAAGAAGTCCAGCTTGTTTTGCTGAGCAAGAGAGGCCAACTCACTGATTGTGTGCTTGCAGTCAGTGGGGTCAAACCATCTTCTCTGCTTGCTACTCTTCCAAATTTGAAACAAAATTCTGTTTGCTGTGCTATCTTAGGTGTGCGTATTTACCTCTTCTGTAATCTGCCAAAAAATTAGAAGAGCTTTCCAAGATGTTCTGAAAGTATTGCCTTGCTTTTTAAAGTAGATGCTTGTGGGTTCATACTTCTTTGTGGCTTCCTTTCCAGGAAGCGGCAGAGGGAAGAGGAAATTGAAGCACAAGAGAAAGCCAAACGAGAACGAGAATGGCAGAAGAACTTTGAGGTATTCAGCAGTTTAACTTACAGAATAGGCCTCAGCAATTCTTGTCCATGTTGCAGGGAATGCCCCTGGAGAGATGAGAGACCTTTTATATGCAAGTCTGTATAATTTAATAGATCTGCACCAGCCTGGGTTTTGTTCATGTGTGGAGAAGAGCCCATCAATAGGGCTTTGGTATCACCTGTGCAGAAACAGGTCTGGCAAATTAAGGTATGGTATTTTTCATCTCTGTCAGCAGTTCATTCTTGTCTTTAGTTGTAAAATTGAATTGCTGCTTAGCCCTGGTCACTGGTGACCACTAAACCTTAATCTGGAAAGTGTTTGTGTGGACTGTTGGTGGTACTTTCCAGTCTGGTTCCTAACACTTACGGAATTTGTGTCTCCTCTGAATATCAAAGACATGATGGACAGTCACTTCTCTGTGACCCTGCCACCATGCAGCCAGGGTTTAGGCGTATCTGAAATAGTTTGTGGTGGTCGTGCTGCTATTTTAGGGATCCAACCTACAGCCCACCAAAATACTCGATCTAGCCTATAACTCTTCCCTCATTACACACCAGAGTTGAAGACTTGAGACATGCAGGGAGTGGTGGGCAGGAAAGATGTCGGTAAGGATATGCAGGACTGGAAAAGTGGGAAAGTGGAAAACTCATCATGAAAGGATGAGTTAGATTGTTCATTTAATCCAAAGCCAGAGCCCAGTCTATGCTCAAGAGAACTTTAAAAAAGGGGATATCTGGGAGAGAAGTGTATGAGCTGGACCGGCATCCTGTGGAAAGTGGACAACTAGGATGTGTCTGGAGACTCAGCTTGGAAGAGTTTGTGGTTGTGTGCCATATAACAGGTATATAAGAGCTGGGAATTCTAGAACACTTGTTTAATGCTGCTATATTGAGTGTGCTATGGGTTTTGTTGTTTAATGCTGGAGAAGTAAGTTGAGTGTGTCACTGGCCTTGCTGCTGCCGGAGGTTCTGTGTTCACACCAGGATGGCCACAGAAGGTGGGTGTCACAGCTGTAGGGGTGCAGTAAAGCACAGCAGTTGGGGACATGGGAGCAAGTGACACAACCAAATATGGATTGAGCAAGATCTGCAGAACTATTGATACCATAGCTCTGAACACCTGCGTGTCCTCAGCCACTGCTAGACAGCTGAATCTCTGCACAGCAGAAATAAGCCTCTCGTTCTTGTGCACGCCAAGGATTCATTTTGGACATTTACACCCAGCTTTGACACCATTTTTCCACATAGATGGAATGGTCACCAGCAAAGCTGGAGAAGACCAGTGTAGGTGTTGGGGTTGCACTGTGCCCCAGCATCCAGATCCCTGCTAGTGCTGGGCCCTCTCCCATCCTGCCATGGTAAAGGGGGAAGGGAAGCAGACAGCTGCTGTAGCCAGAGCCCACCTGCAGCACCTGTATTGCAGAGATGGGCCTGGACGGGATGGATCCCATGCTGCGAAATGGATCATCCCTGGGCTTATTCTGTCCTGCTGTGAAACCTTCAGCCTGTAGAGATCATAGATTGGCTTTGTGGGGAGATTTAGGGGTTTAGGGGGTTTTTTTGTGTGTTTTGTTGGTTTGGTTTGGTTTCCGTTTTGGTTTTTTTTTCTCCTCAGGAAAGGCTTCTGCTGCTCAGCAGGTAGGGCAGAGAGAGGAGAGAAGTGCACCAGAGGCCTTTTTTTCTCATTGTGTCAATGTGATGAGACTTTGAGCAAGAAGCATGAGAGAAGGCAGCAGTACATTTCCCTTCTCTGTTCTCCCTGCCTCCAAGCTGCAGCACCAGGAGAGTTAGGAGGTGAGATAGAGAAAGGAGATGGCACATTCTGGGCTGATGGATTAGGAACAGCCATTTGAGAGGTTTCTTGTTTCCTTTGAGGATTCAGTGGAGCGTAAGGACTGCCCAACCCAATCTGCTGGTTTCTGAAACAAGAATCCAGCAGAGTGCTTATACTGGTGTGTGTAAGCTCACTTGTAGTTCCAATGCACAGTGTTGCTCTGGCTCTTCCCAGTGTCTTTGTGTCCTGGCTGTCAGGGGCTGCATACTGGATAAGGGAAAATTGCTACTGATCTGAAACTGGTATGTACTACCTGTGCTCTGGCTCTTGTGCTTGTTAACTCTCCAATTCCTCCCTGTTGTTCCCAGGAAAGTCGGGATGGTCGTGTAGACAGCTGGAGAAATTTTCAGGCAAATACAAAGGGGAAGAAAGAAAAGAAAAACAGGACCTTCCTGAGACCTCCCAAAGTAAAAATGGAGCAGCGTGAATGATCCTGGAAGCACTGCCGAAGTGCAGCTCCTCAGTCCCTTCTCTGCTTTTAAGGACTCATTGGCACCTAGAGTGAGATTTGCTTTTCAGTAGACTGCTTGTTTCCAGTACAATTAATTATCAGTCAAAGTATTTTTTGTACTCTGTTTGAAATAGGGCCAGAGAATGACCCCAGCCAGGGCCCCACTACACGTAGAACACTTGGCTTAGGAGAGTCCCCGCCATTCCTGCTGTCCCGTGTGTCTGCTGCCCTGTAACTCGGTGTTTTGTACTTCACAGAGACTGTGCTGTTTCACCATTTCTGTTTCTAGTTTGAGAGCTGAAAAAAATACTGGAAATGCATCCAGACTCTTTCAGGCACCATCTTTCTCAGCAAGTTCAGCTTGGGAAAGATCTGGACTGACTCTGGGAATATGCTTCCAGCACTGTGCAATGCAGCTGACCTGCAGTTAAGTCCTGTAGCTCCTCACTGTATTGAGTGGTGCTTGGAAGGAACTTGCCCCCAAGATCTGATTTCCAAACTAAAATCCCAGCTCTCAGGCTTAGACTTCTGTTAATCTCAGACCAGCTGGTCACTTCCTGTAAAGGAAAATAACTTCTCTTGATTAATAGTTAAGCTGCAATGGTCTGTATGTAAAATAAATTTTTACCCAAATTACCGGGTTTTTTTCTTGGAATTATTAAAAAATAGAATAGCAAGAGTGTGAATGGAGTGCTGTCACTGAGATGCTGTTGCTCTTCAGCGTGAATGTTTTCCCCAGTAAGGGTCTGCTGCCATCCCAAAGTCTGCTCTGGTTTGTGTTTTGAAGTGACAATCCTCAGAGTGGCACCCAAGAGGCTGGGAGAAGATGGCTTTTCCTGGGATGTTGCCTGGGTAGAGGCAGGTGTGCCAGGATCTGTGCTGAGAACTGAGCTTGTGACTGAGCCTTGAGGGAGGGTGGATGGGTTGGGAGGACTTGGGGACCTGTAAGGAGCGTGACTCCCCAGAGCTGTGAGGTGAACTCAAACTCATGACTTTTGGATTTTTAAATTCCTGCTATCTGTGTGTTGTAGGTTTTTAAAGACATTCTTAGCTGTTTAAAGATGCTGAAAATGGAATGTGCCACAGACTCATGTGTGCCAGGCAGGTTTCTCTGGGAACCTTTCTGCAAGCTCTTCCCATCTGTCCTCATGGCCATCCCCATACTTGGGTCCTGTGGAGAGCTGCTTCCATGAAGATGATGCTTTCCTTCCTCCTCATGGCCATTAGCCAGGTCCTTTCACTTGAGCTTGCACTCATACATTGCATTCACACGTGCCCTCTTCAAGTGAGCATGATCCTTTGTGCTGCTCCTTGTGTCTTGGGTATTGGTGACGGCTCACTCTGGGAAGGTGGGTTGTGCTGCTCTGGGAAAGGTGCCTTCCGCTGTTTGTGTCCCAGCTCTTGCAGTTCTGATGAACTGCCTCCTATTCCTGCTTACTGGGGAGGAGCAACATGACTGAGCTGTGTTACCCAAATGTGTCTGCAGGAAGAGCAGCTCCCAGGGAAGGCAGTGCTTCCTGATGGGACCGGGACTTAGCTGAACCTGCTGAAGGGAGCCTGGTGCTCTCCACTTGCCTTCTTTTCTTTTCCTCTCGTGCACTGGTCTGTGTGACCAGATGTAAAATGAAATGTCCTTCCCTTATAAAACAAAGGTATTTTGGTGCTTTATACATTAAATAGCTCCTAACACAGCAGAATGGACTTCCTATTTTCTGCGTAAACACGGAAATGTAGTTTCTTTACCTTACTTGCCCTGTGACGTGTAACCTGCTAAATAGATCACTTGAGATGAACCTGGAGGAGCAAGGCATTGCTTATAAAGTAACATGTTGGTGATGTCTGGGTGGAACATGAGCCAAACATTAACTAGCAGCAGAGTAAGATGGGCTGACAGGTCTAGGAGACACTAAACTGTTCAGGCACTGAAATTACTTTTTATGAGCAGAACCTATTATTCCAGTAACTGGGAATGTGTTGGTAGGACATAACTTCCTTGTCAAGACAGTGATTGGCTACATTTGTTCTGGGAGAAATGTCAGCTGACTTATGTTGTTGCCTCTCTCCCTGGCTGGAAGACTCAAGCAGCTCTGGGTAGCAGCTCACACCATCAGTGTTTCCAACTGCAGTTTCTCAGTGCCCAGAGGACATGCTGCCCCTCCAACCTGTCTGCCTGTTCTTCACCTGTGAAAGTATTTCTAGCTTATGAGATCTGTCCCCATCACTCTTGTTCCAGGGTCCTTCCCTTTGATACTGAAACACTGGTCTCTAGCAACATTTCCTTGCCAATGGTATAGTATCTTTTCTGCTCTTTAAGGTCTTTACGTTTTTTTTCAGGTAGCTCAGGATGAGTCCTGTGAGAACTTGAAAAATTTGTAGGACCCAGTTATGGTCTGATTCTGCTGCTCAGAGCTGTGTACGTTGACAAGAACGTGCCTAGGGCAGTGGCTCACCACTGGCTCTTGAGAGGTACAGCTGGAGCCACGGGCCCAGGTCCATGGGCTTCTGCTGGAAGCCATTGTTTTCAACTGGATCTGACTGGGTTGGGACAGTGAAATGTGTAGCTTGCAAAAGTGCTGTTTCATGCTCAGTTTAGCTATTCCTTTTCCCTTGGCTTCCTGCCCTGCCTATGATATGCCTCTGCATCTGAATATGCAGTTTTTCCTGTCTTACCTACCCAGCCAAGTCCTGAGAAGCTTCCCATCTGCCAGGGGGGCTTGGGCAGTACCAAAGAACCTGAGCCTTTCCTGGGTATTTGTCTGCTCCACTGGAGAGAACATGGGAGGTTAATTCTGATCTTTGTATCCTGTGTAGAAGCAAACTGGTTTGAATTGCCTCAGTGGAAGTGAGTGCACAACGTGGATGCGGGCTGGGCCATTGCCTGGCCCCTGCCACATGTGTCACGGCGGTAGGGTGGATCGAATGGAATGTTGTTTAATTTCAAGAAGTAGAGATGTGTAGAGAGAGGGATCTCTAAGCCTCTCACCTTACTGGAGCTCTTTTGGGGTCAGTAAACTCAACTATTTGTCCTTGATGTACAGGACAAGAAAATGCATTGCTGGGAATGAGGAGTAATTTTGTTTTCTTTCAGGAGAAGAAGTACCAGGGAGTTGCAGAAGCACCTTTCCAGTAGGGTCTTGGCTTTGGTTTCCTGTGGAAATAACTTCTCTGTTTCCAGTTCCCACAGAATGTCTGAGGGAGTCAACTAAAGTTTGGCTTTGTTTTCTGGGCATCCGGAGGCAACATCTGAAGCTCCTTGTTCCAGTCTGAGGCAGGGAGCTTGCCTTCTCCTCCCTATGCACTCGGCAAGGATGTATCTGCTGTTCAGCACTTATGGGATGGGGAAGGACCTTTGCAAGGTACTCGGTTTCTTGTGTCTGAGAATAGAAAAGGTCAACTGCAATAGAAACAACTCATATATGGATAAAGGGAAAGGGGCAGAACCTTCCTGTCTGGTGCTACTGTGCAGTTTAGGAATGAGAATGGAGGATCCTCCGAGTGTGTAGACAAGCTGAGATCTAGATTTCACCAGGTAGCAAAGCTATTCAGTGAAGGCTAGACCAAGTTATCACCTGTGGGATCTGCCAGAGATAAAATCTATTCTTGATAAGACATAAACCAGTGTGCTACTTAACATTTGTCTTAGTTTGGCAAACACAGTGATGTGCTCTGAATTCACCATCAACCCCTTCTCCCTGGACAGGAACAGCTCTTTCACTGTATGCTATTTGTATTTCAGGGTGTAACTAGTTCTGGGGATTAGCTGAAGCCAGTGATGTGCTGGGTGAAGGGATGCAGGTGGGAGAGATCAATGATTTGTGCTTTCCTCACCTTCCAGATGAGTTTCTTTTGCTAGTCTTTGTCTTAACTGAAACTGGAGAGAAACTGTGAGAGGCTGGCCTTAATGCAGGAGGTTTCCCTGAGAAACAATTGGGCGGTAGCCGTGTGTTGCCTACAGAGATAGGGTGTCTTGTCTTCCTTTTCCTCTTGCAACCTGCCGTGTGAGCCAGACCTCTCCTGCTCTGGTAGCTAAGTTATACATTCCTAGGATTCCCTCAGCCTGAGGGAAGGCATAAAGTTACATTGGGGTGGGTTTAAGTTGGATATCAGGAGAAGGTTCTTTCCCCAGAGGGTGTCAGGCACTGCACAGGCTCCCCAGGGAAGGGGTGACAGCTCCAAGGCTGCCAGAGCTCCAGGAGCATTTGGACAATGCTCTCAGGGACAGAGTGGGATTGCTAGAGTGTCCTGGGCAGGGCCTGGAGTTGGACTCAGTGATCCTTGTGGGTCCCTTCCAACTCAGGATATTCTAAGATTCTACAACTCACCAGCAGAAAAGGGGCATTGTCCCCTGTATTGTGCCCCAGCACAGCATGCTTGGCCTGGCCCTGCTAGGACTGCACTGGCTGGGTTGGAAACTTCCCCAGGTTTGTTTTCCAGAACTCCTGGCAGTACATCTGCTGATGAGGCTCCCCTGCCTTCCTGTCTGGGTTACCTCCTTGTGCTTCTTGGCAGGTGCAACTGTCACAGCCCTGGTTTTGTGTTGTGCACAGAAGGGGAAGATGTTTTGAGGCTGCTGCTCCTCTAGGCGGGGATCCCTCTCGGATCTCAGCGCTGCAGTGACCACCATGCACACTTTGATCTGGGATGTAGTTGAGCTGCCTGCTTCACTGTTGAGGCTCAGCAGCCTTCCTGTGAGGAAGCCTCCCTGTCACACCAGCTGGAGGGCTTTGAACTTAGGGATACAGGTCTTGGGGCAATTAGGTCTTTGTAGCAGAGCTCTGCTGCAGCCCATTCAGAGCCATTAAATGGGCTCTGGGAGGCATTCCTGGCCTTCCCTGGCTGCCTGCTGCATTCACATTCCCTTTCTGGGATGATCTGGGATAAACTCTGTGGGCACTCTTATAACAGTTTTTCAGGGTGGAACAGAGTTACAGGAGTGTGTTTTGATTACAGGGTGGGCACCTGTAAAGGAAAATAACACTGACACACATGCCAGCATGATTGTTGCAGTTCAAATCACAGAACTGGAGTGTTTTGGGGAAGGACCTCTGTAGGTCTTTAATTTGACCTTGTGTTTGAGGTGGGGCTGTCACTAATAGTAGGTGAGATTAGCTGGGGCTTTATCTAGGCAAGCATAAGGACGAGATCCCTGGCCTCCCTGTGTTTCTCTCCCAGGGATGAACACCCCTTGTAGTGAAAATATTTCTGGACCTGCATCCCTGACTGTCCTGCATCCCGGTTTGTGGCTTTTGTCACACCATTTGTCACTACTGAGAAGAGTTCATGCCTGTCCTCTGCAACTTCACTTCCAGCAGCTGCAGGCAGTGATCAGATGGTCCCTCTACCTCAGGGCTGTTCCAACCTGTGCCCCAAGCTCAGACTGTGGTGCCAGCTCTCTGCCTTTCCAGTTCTCCACATCCATTTTAAGCTGCCCAAGCTGTTCCAAGTGCAGTGTCACCAGCCTGATGCAGAGGGGACATTAACTGTCCTCATGCTCTGGCTGTGCTCCTGGCGGAGCCTGGCTGCCTTAATTTACAGCCTGGCTGGCAACCGTCTCTGCTGGGAAAGGCCATAGTTAAACTGCTGCAGCTTGGTTGTTCGGTTGGGAAGTTGGGATGTTTGGTGCAGCTCTGCGGTTGGGTACCTAGGGAGCTCCAGGGTGTGCAGCCAGCCAGTTCCTTCTGGCAGCAGTGCTTTGTGCACCTATGAGATGTGACTGTCTTGCCCTTCAGGACTGTCTTAGAAGCCTCACACTTCCTTTCCTGCCACTATCGGAGCCAATTCTTACCAACAAAGAAACCCCAATAACATTTCCTTGTTAAACAACCCATGGGGCCTAAAGGGAGCAGACAGAAACACATGTGATTTCTTGTTATAACGTGAGTGACTCAGGCGGATGTTGTGCCCATGACCTGAGCAATGCCAGTGCCACAGAATATGTTGGAGGAAACCCCCTGTGGAACCTGGGCAGAGCAGTGCCAGTGGCAGCAGGAAGGAGTGGGTCCCCCATGTGCCCGACCACCCTTTCTTCCCAGGCTGAAGGAGCACAAGGACCAAGGGGGGTTTAGAGTGCTGTGGAAAGGGTACAGGAATGAGCTGCCACAGCCTGGAGTATTTTCTGGCTGATGTTTTCTGATACAGGTCTCCCACAGCAGAGCAGTGCCCTTCCTGGCACTTTGCTGATGAATTTCCACCTATCATGGAAGCCTTGGAACAAGCTCTCACTGTTCTGCCTCCTGACCCTGGGATCTGGAAGGAAATGAAAAGCCCAGAGGACAGATCTGGTGAGGGCGCTGGTCCCCCCTTGCTGACCTGGGACCACCTCTGCACCCCTGGCCCTGCCAGGGAGTGCCCCTGACCTGGAGCTGCTCCAGAGCTGGGCTACCCCATCTCTGGCCTGTGTGGCACCAGGTGCCACAGGAGTGTGACATGCCCCTCACCATGAATGGAGCTTCAACCACTGTGTCCTTTCCACTGCCTGCCCAAGGAAGGACCACAGGAACTGGTGTCAAGCTCCAGGGTGCAGCCAGGGCACGGCTAAGCATGTCGCAAGTGCCAAGAGGGAAGTGAGTCACTCACCTGGGAGCCAGCACAACGCCCTCTTTCCTGTCAGAGCCTCTTCCCAGGCAGGAGCACACTGACAGCTCCGCCCTGCTGGTGTCTCCACTTGCGGCAGGGATCTGGTGGGCTAGGGTCTGTGACTGAGCTGGAGCACGTGCTCTGTGACCTGAAGGTAAGACACTCCTTTCCCTTCTGCTTGCTCTCTCAGGCCTCCCTCCCCAAGCTCCACAAGCTCTCCTTCTGTGTCTGGGTAACTCAGGGCATGGGCTGGCTCAACATCCCCCATGGATCTCTGAGCCATGGCATATCAGACAGTGCCAAGGGCTTCAGAGACATCTTCATCCTCCCAACCTGGGTGTAGGAAGACGCTCCTTGCTCTGCATGCCCAGCAAGCAGGGATGAGGTGATGAGGTGCATTGTGACAGCATGAGTCAGGCAGGTGCTGCTGGTGTCTTTGGGGCTGTGGGGAGGGGAACTGCTCTCACCCAGGTCCCATTCCACCCCAAGTGACAACAACCCTGGCTTCGCTTGGAGGAGGGTTCGTGAGGAGCCCTGTCTGGACCTTCCTCCTGTGAGGAAGAGGAGGCAATGCTTGGAGTCTCTCGAGGCCAGGTCCCTCATCCCATTCATACACAGCCCCTGCCCAGGCTGGGCAGGCAGATGGGGCAGAGGGCCAGCAGCTGTGGCAGGAGGTGTCTCGCTGAAGTTGGGAGCAGCAGGAGCAGTGTCCCAGCTGTGGCAGCTCAGGCAGGACATGGCTTTTGCCTCCAGCTGAGCTGTGACAGCCTGGGGCTGTAGCACACAAATCCTGACGTGATGGCCCATGAACTCACCCCTCTGCCCAGTGCAGCAGGGCTGCGCTTGGGAACCAAAACCAACTGGAGGCTGCCCTGCTCCCTGCCTCACCCATTGCTGGTGAGGCTATCCAGCTACCAGCAGTGACATTCTCTGCCAGTCTGGGCAATCCCTGTGGCACAGCCAGCAGCAGAAGCCATGCCCTGCCTTGATGGCTGCCAGAGGGTACCCAGGGAGTGCTGCTGCCACTGCCCCAGGAGTGACTTCTGGCCAATGGGTTGGTGTGTTTTCCTGCTGAGCAAGCCCAGCTCCAGGACACATTCCTGCTGGGTTGGTAACAAGTTGGGGACACACTGTGCCCAGCTCTGAAGTGCTCATGACGGGGGAAGGTGAGTTTATTTAGTATTTCTTTCCTGAAACAAGCAAAAGAAAATTTTGCAGAGTGCTACATGAGCAGTGGGAACTCACAGACAGTAACACTTAGCACCAGCTCAGCACGTGCTGCAGCTCCAAAAGAACTTTATGCTTTTTCAAAGAGTCATCCTGGCACTCAAGAATATGTTCTGGGGACTGGAACCAGCAGGGACCAAGCTCATCTGTGCGCCAGTGGCTGGTGCTCTCACAAGCTCCATGTTGGTATTTCATCTTGTCCTTGTTTGCTGCTTGTGTCACTGACAGGGCAGTCACAGACCCATCAGCTGAAATGCTGCTCCTCCACTTGCACTCCTTGGAGAGCTCTTCTCTGCCAACGCAGTGTAGCTTGCTCTTGGGAAGAAGTCTCTGGATATTTGCTTATAAAATCAAGAGTTTATGATTCCTCCAAAATCTACATGTGGTTATCCAAAGCGAGTATGTTGCAAACAGCCTCCATCTAAGAAGGAAACGACCCCAAGGACATGTGCCAGAGGCAGGTGGTGCTCACAGGAGGCACTGGGCATCTGCCATGGCAGTATGTGCTGCCATGAGAATGCTGCTGGGTGCCAGACCCATGGAGAACAGCCACCGCCCACCAATCAGACTGTGTGGGGTTATCCCCAGACAGTAGAATTTGGAACAGCTGCTCTGGGATCCAGCACATACAACAGCCTGAAGTACTATCAGTGCTCTTTAACAGCATCTATGGGAATCGGAGTAAAAGAAGTTTATTTATTTTTTATTAGGTTGCAAGTTGGCTTGATGAAAGTAAAGGCATATTCAAGATTTTTTTTTTCTCAACTCAGCCTCGCACGGCTGTCAGAGCTGTCAGCCGGTGTGTGCATTCCCTGGGCAGGGAGAGCGGGCAATAGTGTCAAGCACAGGGCAGTCAGACTGCCAGGAGTGCGGAACAAGCCTAGCCTCCACTGGCAAAATGCATCTTAATACTGGATTCAAAGTTAGACGCTCAGAAATTGGCAGCAGGGCCAGGAGAGCAGGGAAAGAGGGTCCCCAGGAGGGAAGGTAGTAAAAGGGAGGAGCTACCTGTGGGCACTGTATGGGGGCAAAGGAACCTGCTGATGCAGAATGACCATGCTTCAGGGCTGAGGAGAGGAAGGATGAAGACTTCTGAAGGCTCCTCCACAGCCCAAAACCCACTAGGCTTTCGTTTCCTCTAAGGGCTGTGTTGTGGCAGGACAGTGAGCCAAGATTTGTCAAGTGTTGCTACATCCCCTGTGAGCACTCCCCTTGCCCCTGACATCACTGGCTGCTCTCCCCAGAGACATGGGCTGGCTGTCAGCCAACCTCCGTAGCATGCTCTTGTTTGGTTTCAAGTTTAAACCCCCAGAAACAGCCTAAGGGCAGAGTTGGGGCTTTGTCTCATCCACAAAGGGTCAGGCTCCTTCATCCCTACAGCGGCTGATGGGAAGGGGAAAGCGGGAAGGACGTCTGGTGGCAGAAGAAAGGAGATGGCTGCAGCTTCCATCCCAGCACAGCTCTGGAGCATCACTGCCAGAGCCTCAGCTCACCCTGATGTGGCCTGGCAGAGACAGAGCCTGGCTGTCCCTTGCTCCACATGCCAGCCTCCCGTGCAGCCCACCCTGCTGAGGCTCCCATCCCATGTGGTGCAGTTGCTACGGGGCTCCCTCACATTACAGGGGTTCCACTCTGCTCAGGGGGCTTCCGGATACCTTGGCCACCCTGTGCTGTTGTTGTGGGGGACTAGAGTGACCCCACAGCAGCTCAGACACATCCAGCTGTGGTGCCAGTTGTGGTGTCCATGGACTTCTGGTTGTCTTGGAGTTCTCCCTGAGCAGGGTTCAGAGCAGCAGGATTGTCCTGCAGTTTGCAGAGCACTTGCATGTCTCCAGCCTGGCTGGGGCTCACCTGGGGCTCCTGGCGGCTGCCTGGCATCTGGATGCACACCTGCAGAGCACTGTGCTGAAATGCACACCAGGTGTTTCCCTCTGTAGTGGCCCTGGGAAAGGCTACCTGCACCCTCTGGAGAAGAGCCAGGGGAGACCCAATCCAGGCTTTGCCTGTCCCTGGCTGGAGACATCCAGGCACTGGCACGGACAGTGGGTGGGTTCTGGCATGGTGCTGGCTGCCCTGGTACTGTGCAGCCTATAACCCTGGGAATCCTGAGGCCAGGTGAGCCAAAAGCCAGCAGAGCAGCACTGCTGCTGTCCACCTCGGCTCCTCTGTCAGTACCCCATCTCCCTCACTGATGAGGAGATTGCCATATTCCAGCTCAGAGCCAGGGCTCACCAGCCCAACAACAGAAGTGTGACTTGAAAGTGTCCCAGTGTCTGTGCCAGCTCCTTTGCTCTTGGAGAAGTTTGGCTGTTGTCCTCAGTGGTGAGGCGCAGGGCACACAACCCTCAGCCTGTCCTTGTGGCTCCCAGGACATGAAGCCACGCCATGGGGGTCTCTGGTGCCCCCACAGCATGGACATGGCCAGGACCTTCTGTGGAATGTTTGCCATAGGGGCCATTTCATGAGAAGAGCCAGGAGAGCTTTTCCCAGCCTTCCCAGAGGAACTCCAATGCAGACTGACTTCTTTTGCTGCTGCTTGGGCCCCCTCATTCCTCAGCAGCCTTGCGGCAGGCTTGGATACCCCTTTGTCCTGGTGATGGACTCTGTGACTCTCCTCTAGTGTGTTTCACAGTGACCCCAAGCACCAGACTCAGTGCTCTGGTTCCTGTAGATGTGTCAGGTGGGAGGTTTTTGCTCTAAGCTCACATCTGTGCTGCGTGCAGGTGTAAGAGCAGAGGAAGGCATGGAGGGCAGGTTAATCATTGCCATGGGAGCTACAGCTTGGGAATTTATTGGTTACAGTTACACGGGATTTACGGCTGGGCTGGGACATGTGTGCAGCTTTGCTTGTCAGTGGTGTCTCTCTGAGCTGTCACCATCAGCATCGCCATGCTGAGTGATCTTCAGGCTGCCACAGGTAACGGTGGCCATAATAGGATGGTGTATGGGACAGGTGACAATCTGCCCTGCTGTGATGTCTCACTGTCTGCTGAATATCCCTGAGATAAAGGGAGGCTTGGGATGCTAGAATCCCCGAATTAGCTCCAACACAAGTGCGAAGGAGACTACTAGGGAATGAGTCTGTCCATGTATGAGTTTCCTGTCTCTTCCTTTCCTGGAAGTTATTAAGTGGAAGTTCTTCTGCCATTCATCTGTTTGGGAGGAAGACGCTCAAAAAGTTGTCTAATCCCAAATCCAACTGGGGACACAGAGTGGATTCCTAATCTGCCTTTAGAGGAAAATCCCAATTTTGCCCTCTTTCAGGATCATCAGAAGCAGAGATACTCTGAGGAAAAAGCCTTAAGGACTTTCCAGACCTTTGCTGTGGCTAGTTGTCTTTCCTTTACAGCTTATTTTATTTCTCATTTCCTTTAGCTGATGTCACACATTTCCTCTTCTCTAGTGACTCTGCAGTCATGCAACAATTGCTCTCATTCTGGTGCCCTGTTCTTAAGAGCTGGCAGTGTGGAGACTGTCCAGCCCCAGGGCAGGGAAAATAACATCTGGGAGACAGCCAAGCATCCTCAGTGAAACCTCCACTGCTACTAAGGCTGAAGATGGACATATTGTGCTGAATTTTTTCAACTCTGGTAAGCAGAAAATACACTTTATTAGTACTATTCCTCTTGGAACATACTCTTGCTGATGGCGTAGCTTGCTTGCATCCATAAGCCAGTAAATCCTGAGTGGGAGAGCATGGTCCATGGGAGAGTCCATAGACCGGGAGCAGGACTGGCAGGTGCCCTGGCCATGCTCTGCTGCTCAGCTGGTTACTTCCACCTTCAGCCCTGCATCCAGTGGGGCTGACGGTACGAACCACCTGGGATTAGTGGCTGGGGGACTGTGGACAAGGCAGTGGCTTGGGCTGCAGGTCTCAGGGGGTTTGGCGAGGCGGCACAGGCTGCTGCAGCAGAGAACAGGACCCACAGCCACCCATACCCCACCCGTGGTGCCTGCTCGTCTTTCTGCTGGCACAGGCAGTATGAACAGGCTTCAGAGAAAGGGGAACTGCCTCAACAGGGCAGGCTGAGTGAGAGCCCCTGAATAGTGCTCCAGAGCCCAGGGCTCAGGGCATTCACAAGTGTACGGAGACATGAGCTTGGGTTCCTCAGGCTGAAGGGGGAATTGGGCATTGGTAAATTCTGTGGGGAATGGTGCTATGTTCTCTTCAAGTCGTGCTTAGTAGAAAATCTCACTTGGCTCATGAGAAGGAAAGAACACCTCTCTTGTGATTCCCTGAAGGACCCTGGCATTGGCACAGCACAGCCTCCTAATGCAAAGATAGGTGAGCTCTACCAGGTGCTGCTGGGGCCAGGAGATGGCACTACTGTCTCCTGCTGACCACCTTTGCCAGAGATTTCAGCAGACTGGAAGCAGTCACAGAGCATGTTCTCACACTCACGTCTCCATTTCAGAGCACAGCCCTGTGGCTGAAGCCCACCTTCTGTGCAGGACTCTGCTGTGGAGAGGACACGCATTTTCGCTCTCCCTTCCACCCCATCTGCTAAATCTTGCAGCTGGTGTGTAGTCTGGAGACCAGTGAAATTCACCAGAGCTCCTGGGCAAAGCTTGGTGGCCACCATGCCATTGTGCAGCACCAGAAATGGAGGTGTGGACAGACAGTGCCCTGGGGCACTGTCTGAAGGGACTTTGTGAACAACAGCTGTGCCCAGGTATTGGATGTGAGCACTTCTCCTCGGGAATCCTGCTAGAGAGATGCATTACCTGGTTTTTTCCCCCCTCCACTCTTGGTATACTCAGGTCTGGTGCCACAGGAATAGAGCACCTTTCATTGCACAGATCCCAGCCCTAAGTGCCAGAACTATTTGCTGGTGTTGCAGATAGACAGTCACAGCAGTGTGAGTTTACGATGCAGATTGGGGGAAGGAAAAAAAAAAAAAAGAGTACTGATCTTACGTAATTAGGATTTCTTGGGGTTTTATTCCTTATTCTAATGTCAGACTAGTGTATCAAACATAACACTCCCCACCAGTTTGTCTTGCCTCTGCACGATCTCACGCCTTCCCTGAATGTCCATATTTGTCTGGTGCCCTCCCAAGCTGAGATGCAAATCCTGCCCCCCGGCACATCTCCCCAGTGGAGATGGCCCCTCAGAGAGTGGCAGAGCTGGGCTGAGACACAGACAGTGATGCAAGGCCACGTTGTGACAATTACCACTTCTCATCCATCACAGACGAGGGTGTGCAAGCTGATCCCTGAGATGACCAGGACTTGCCTTGTGTTCTGCATGAATCAAAGGAGAATGGGGGACAGAGAGTGGGCCCTGCCTGCTCTGGATCCCCTCCACAGGGCAGCAGTGAGCGACACAGGGATGTGCCAAACTCTGTGGCCACACCCTGACATGTCACATCCTAGCCCATCCTCCGGGCTACCATCACTTGAATAATCTACTGCCCTTCAGTAGATCAGGGGGCTCTCAGCAGGGTGGGAGAGATCAAGGTGAATGAGGAGAAATACATGTGTCACCTGGGGCCAACTCCCACTACTGCCACAGCTGTGTGTCCATTCCGCATGGACTGTGGCTGGAAGACTGAGCTTAAGGACACTTGGAACCCAGCATTGCCCAGCATGCAGCTGCCTGGGAAGGTCCAAATCTTGTAATTGGCATGTCCTTAGGGGACCTGCAAGGGGTGAGGAAGAACAAGACCCTCAGGAAGATGACCGCTGCCTTCCTCTCCTAACAACTGGAGAGCAGTACCAAGGGTTGCAATTCTGTGGAAAAAGGGAGTTCCCCATTTGCAGAGAAAAATTGCAAACATGCAAATGTGTAAATGAGGAACAACAGCACAAGGGCACCCAGGGGGACTCAGCCCACAGAGGATGGGGTGAGGGTTCCTGGCACTGCCTGCTGCTGGGGAGGATCCAAAGTGGTTTGAGGCAGGAGGGCACCTGCTCAGGAGCAGCAAGTCTTTGGGGAAATGCCTGTTTTCCACGGGGCTGATGGAGCTGATGCAAGCCCAGTACAATCAGCTGCACCTGACATTCCCAGCATAACTCACTTCAGTTTAGGCTTCGTGACTGGTGGTAAAAGTTTACTCACTCTCAAGGAAAACCACTGTGTTCTGACAATTCTGTTAAAAACTCAGCAGTCTCAGCCCCAGCAAGCAGCTGCACTGAGGGCTCTCCCACTGCTCTCCCTGCAGCAGCCACTTGTCTTCCCCTGAAGGGACAGGGAGAGAAAAACATGCAGACCTGCAGGATTGTGTCATGGTGAGGTAAGCACCTGCCCAGCATCACACAGGCAGGCAGTGCTGGAGTCGGGAGCAGGTTGTGTGTACTCTGAAGGGTAAAAGCAGCAGGTTAAGGTATACAAGGGATTAGATGGGATTCATGTAGAACTGAGACAGGGACGTACAGTATTGAGGATGCAGAAATTTGACACAGAATCATAGAACCACAGACTGGTTTGGGCTCATCTCATTCCACCCCCTGTCATGGGCAGCAACCCCTTCCACTATCCCAGGTTGCTCCAAACCCTGTCCAACCTGGCCTTGGAGACTTCCAGGGACGGAGTGACTGATATGTTTAAACTGTAGGCAAGAGTTGAAGAAATCCCCAGTGAGGTGGAGACTGCTAATACCAAACCCTGGAGGTGTCTCTGTAGGGACAGTGTTTGCCAACAGCCTGACATGGAAGTGCAGAATTGCTGCTGCTGCCTCTTGCATCTGACAAAGAAATGGGGCAGGGGGGAAGGGAGACAGGTTGATTTGATGACAACTTGAGTTCAAAATTATGATAGCCAAGATTTTAAGGTAGATACCCTGAGAATTAACAATGTACCACAAAACATCACTCATTGTTTACTGAGAACAACAACCGGGAGGTCTGCTGGCCTGTGAAGGGGATGTTGGGTGTCTGCAGTGCCTGAAGCTGAGAGAACAACCACAGTCTCTACAAGTGTAAGCAGGAAAGTATCAGAAAACAACAGGTAGATGGTGACTGGAAATGACCCTATGCCCAGCAGGTCTGCTGAGGAAACAGCTGGGAGGAGTAGTGATACACCAGCCCTGGACTGCCATTTATCCAGACCTGGGCAGGCTGGAGAGGAAACTCATGCAGTTCAACAATGGCAAGTGCAGGGTCCTGTGCCTGGGGAGGAATAACTCCATGCACCAGTACCTGCTGGAGGCTGACCTGCTGGACAGCAGCTCTGCAAGAAGGACCTGGGGGTCCTGGTGGAATCCCATGAGCCAGCAGTGTGCCATCATGGCCAAGAAGGCCAACGGTGTGCTGGGGTGCATGAGGAAGACTGTAGCAGGTTGAGGAAGGTTATCCCACCCCTCTACTCAGCCCAGGTGAGGCCACATCTGGAGTGCTGTGTCCACTTCTGGGCTCGTCAATCTAGAATTAAACTCCTCAAGAAAGACATGGAGCTCCTGGGTCCAGTAGAGGCTGTAGAGATGATGAAGGGACTGGAGCATCTCTCTGATGAGGAAAGGCTGAGGGAGCGGGGGCTGTTCAGCCTTGAGAAGAGATGTCCGAGAGGGAACCTCATCCCTGTCTGTCTGTGTCTGCAGGGAGGGGTCAGGACAACAGGAGCAGACTCTTTTCAGTGGTGGCCAGTAACAGGACATGGACACCAGGCACAAACTGAAACACAGGAAGTTCCATCTGAATATGAGAAAAACTTCTTAGCTGTGAGGGTGACAAAGCCCTGGAACAGGCTGCCCAGAGAGGCTGTGGAGTCTCCTTCCCTGGAGTTATTCAAACCCCATCTGGATGCCATCCTGCACAGCCTGCTCAGGGGAATCTGCTTCAGCAGGGGCTGGGTCAGGTGATCTCCCAAGGTCTTTTCCAGCCCCAACACTTCTGGGACTCTGTGAGACATTTTTACCACACATTGTTTGTAATTCTTTAAAATAAGTATAAACAAGTTAAAAAGAATCAGGAACCATGGTGGGAGGTAGGGGCATGGGGGACGTGGCAGGGGAAGAAAGGAGAACCAGATGCAGGGACAGGATGAGTCACAGAAAACAGTCCTGATTATAGTAAAACATTAAGAAGCTTGAGACAGGGCTCATATTATTTTTAGCTAAGAACAGATTATTTCTATCTAAGAACTCTCATGCAGAAAAGTATTTTAAGATTAGAGATGAGTGATCTGAGACCTCACTGCAGCAAACAATCCTGGATGAAGACACGGAGGGGGTTTTTTTGTACGTTGTGGAAATGGGATCAAAGAGAGGAGCAAGGAGACACGGCAGGTGTATGGCTGGAACCAAGGCATCAGCAGAACTCCTACGGTCATAGACAGCTGAAAATGAAAGGTGGGGTTTGGCTTGGCAATGGTGCCAAATCAATCAGCTTGATTTATGCTTTCTATTTTTAGGTAAGAAGAAAAGCTACAGCAGGAAGTTGTGCTTTAGACGTGCCCACTCAACACCATGATGTCTGGAAAGGGCAAAGGGGGTGCGGAAAGCAGTGCTGATTCCTACATTTCATGCCACATAGACTCCGAGTTTCGCTACAACCTCTTCACTGTTTTCTACAGCATTATTTTCATTTTGGGCTTTGTTGCCAACTGCTATGTTCTCTGGATTTTCAGCCGTATTTACCCCACCAAGAAACTCAATGAAATCAAGATATTCATGGTGAACCTGACAGTAGCTGACTTGCTCTTCTTAGTTACAATGCCAATGTGGATTGTTTACTACCACCACCATGGAGACTGGATCATGCCTGAGTTCCTCTGTAGTGTAGCTGGCTGTTTATTTTTTGTTAATACCTACTCTTCTGTTGCCTTTCTGATGGTCATCACATACAACCGTTACCAAGCTGTGACTAATCCTATTAAAGCTGCTCAGCTGACCACCCAGAGGAGAGGTATCTACCTATCAGCAGCTATCTGGATCATAATAGTGGGCAGCTCTTTGTATTACCTTTTTGACAACAATACTAATCAGGAGGAGGTTGACTCCAGGAATTTCACACGGTGCTTTGAGCGCTATGACTCCTCGAGTGGTGTTTCAGCTGTTCTCGCCATTCATGTCATCATCTGCATCCTCTTCTACATCATTTTCCTTTTAATACTAGGTTGGAACATTGTCATTATCAGGACCCTGTTCTCCAAGTCAGTGCATCCACGGAAGAGCGCTCACGTCAAGCAAAGGGCCCTCTGGATGGTGTGCACAGTGCTGGCTGTATTCATCATAAGCTTTGTGCCCCATCACATCGTGAACCTGCCCTGGACTCTGACTGTTCTGGAGCAGTGGAAGAAGGAAAACTGTCAGCTGCGCCAACAGCTCAATGATGCTCACCAGGTGACTTTGTGCCTCTTGAGTACAAACTGTGTGTTGGACCCGGTCATCTACTGCTTCCTCACCAAGAAGTTCCAGAAGCATGTTTCTGAAAACCTGAAAAGCATGAAAGGGAGTCGCAAGTGCTCCAGGCAAACAACAGACACGATGATCGAGGGCACCATTCATCAAGAGGATGCCATTAGGATCTGTTAGGGCCACGCTGCGTGTTTGATTGTACATGGAGAGATGTGAATTATTCACTCATCTTTTCTCAGGAAGCGGCGCCAAGGGACACAACAGAGGACCAGGATTTTATGTTTTCTTTTTCCCATTAGATAGAAGAATGGACACTCATTTCTTCTATCACATGCAACTGGCAGAACTGGAACCTGCAGTAATCTGGCAGCAAAGCTCCTTCTGTCCGGGCTGGTGTTCTCATGGGCTCTGAGAACAGCTCAGATGACCTGCTTTAACATGAAAGAAGTGCGTCACTGAGCCTCTGCAGTGAGCAGCTAAGAAGCTGAGTGCGCCAAAATTACCCATTGTGTCAGTCCAGAGAGCACCATCCCTGCTCCTCTGCCTGCCCAGCTCTTGCAGAGGATCCAGTATCAGAGCTGTAAGGGACTTCTAAAAGACCTGGAAGAAGACTGAGCTGTGAGTACCATCGGGTGGCCTTTCTAAGCAGCTTACATGGTCCTGTGAAGAGAGTCTGAGCTGACAAAGCTCTTGAGTGGCTGTAAGGGACGTAGTCCATGGAGTTCCTCAACTGCTGTCAAAGAGATCTGCACCTCTGATCCCTTCATCCCTTCTTACCGACTCACCTGGTTTTCTGGGATCCAAACTCAATAGATGTCTGGCAGTAGCTATTATGAATCTTTGCTTCCAGATCTTGAGTCAATAAAGTAGGGAAGGAAAGGAAGAGAAATTGGCAGTGCCTCAGCACACCTCCCCCACCTCCATAATTATGGAGGCCTTTGGCCAGCATTATGGCAAAAGGGCACTACGGTCTGCCTTGGCTTCCTGTGTGAGAGCAGAACTGGCCAGCCAGTGGCCTCATGCACTCAGTTTAGTAATTTCTGACTGACTGCATGTGTTTGTGGACACCCAGTCTTGCTCAGGAGGCTCCAGATAACAGAGGGCTACTGTCAGCATGGGCATTATGATAAGAAAAAAAAAAAACCTAAAATGCTTCTGTATCTTTGTACTTATTTATTTAAATTAGGGTTATAGCCATTACATTATTCCTTCCTCCAGCCTCTCCAGTTCTGCTGCAAAGAAACGAAGCTGATTAGTTCTTAATCTACAGCAAGCGAAGTGTTAGGTCAGGGCACTTGACAGACAAATAATTCACACACTCCAACAGCACTGGAGACCCCTCACCCAGGGCCGGAAGCAGTCCACTGGGGCCCAGGGAAAAGTGGTTTTCCATGGGTGCTGAGTTACGTTACCAGTCATGAGACACTTGGGGTTCCCTTTCTGACCCAAATTGCTCAATCTAGCACAGGAAATTGGGCAGAGAAGGGAACTTACTTGTTTTCACAACAGTTGTTGGTTCCCTAAACGACCTACTCTGTTGATGACAGGAAGAGTGTATCTGACCTGTGACACCAATTATTCATGTGCAGGACAGCAGCCCTCCCACACCTGCCTGAGAACGGGACAGATAAGCTCAAGCCTTTCCAAAGGCAGGACCAATATTTGCACTGCTTTGCCTATATCCAGTGGAGATATGGGACCTTCAGATGTATCCTCTGGAGCTCCTCAGGCAGCTTGTGTCCTTATTTGTGCCAATGAGGAAAAGAACTAAGATGTTTATTTTTCTAAGGCCGTTTCCAGGGCCAGCCCTGCACTCCAGGCCCAGTGCCAGACAGAGGAAACAGTCTGATCACAATAGGAATGCATCTCCCCCCTAGTCCTGAGCTCTGCTCCAGTAATGGCCACCCACAACAAACACTTGCCAACACCTCATGCTCCTCAGACACGTTCAGAGATGCACCCCGAATCTGCAGAGCCACAGCACACAGGAAGGGAACAATTTCTGTAATTTAAAAGCCTAAATCTGGCTTGCTGGCGGAATCTGCCTCTGTTTCTGCACTGTTCTTGTGGGCACATTCTGGATGAGGAGCTCTCGCAGCTGGCAGAGGGGGAGGAACCTGCTTTCCCCCCTTGGCTCCCAGCAATAGTGGAGCTCTCATTTCACAGACCCTAAAGCCCTGTAAAGATGGAGTTTGGCAACTATCGGAGGAAATAGAAAGGAATTTTACATGGAGAGCTGGTAGATGCACGATCTACTGATTCCTGGAAAGCTCACAAGAGTTTATAGTTTAGCTCTTTACCATGGGTACATAAGAGGCTTTATTCCATGGCAAGCACTGTGAGCTCAGGAAACAAACATAAACTTGCATCTCAGGAAAAGGCTAAGTGGAGGGAAAAGCCCCCAGGCCACTTCAGGAGATGTTGCCGTAATTAGTCAGTAAAAACACATTTCTAAAAACCGGGCTAAGCTGCTACTTCTGTTCCTGGAATTACTTTATTGTTCTTACTGCAATGTTGCATTACTCTGCTTTACCTTGCAATGAAATGGATCCTCAAAAGTTCTTTTAAATAAAGTGTGTTCCCCAAGTGTTTTGCCCTTTAACTTTTCTGACCGTCTCATCTTTCTGTTTTTATACTTGAGGGAAAGTCTTGGTACCACACTGAAACAGCTTCAAATACCTTTTTTTTTTTTAACCATTATACGTATGGGGAATTATAAAGCAGAATTGGGTTGTGAGCTGTAAAACCTGCCTGCAGTGGCACATGGCAGCATAGAGAGGCTTGTCTCCACCTGGCCTGGGAGGAGGAGGTGGCAGACCCCTACAGAGAGGAGCCTGCCGGGAGCTGACAGACGGGTGAACAGTGAGTGATCATCCCATAGAAGGACATTGAGAAAGTGTGTTGCTGATGTAGCAACACGGGATAGGTCACGCCATATAAGGAAATACTGTGCCTTAGAAAATGTATTAAACCACCTCACTCCTTTGAATAAACGATTCAGATTCCCTGCCGGTCTGGGTCTGAGATTCGATCGCCGATAATATGAACTCTTGGGAGGGGTGAAACTAAAGGCTCAACAAGGTTCTACCTGCTAAAAGGGAAGGGGAAAGAAATAATTTCAGATAGGAAACAACTTATGAAAAATCTAATAGAGCTCTCCAAAACCCAACCAGACAAAACCCCCTGAACTCTCTGACCTGCATATGGGAAATTTATACAGACCAGTTGTGCGGCTCAGACGTGACAAACCATTTTAACGTATTGGGTTTGCAGGGCCGGGCTGTGGTAGCGGAGAAGGCAGGGGGGGTGGGGAGGGCTGCAGGGATGGTTTTTTTGGGAAGCTGTCAGAAGCTTTCCCCGTGTCCAATGAAGCCAAAGCCATTCGGCTCCAGGGCGGACCCGAGCCCATCAGAGACGGTGGCAGCACCTTTCGGATAACATAATAAAGAAGGAAAACCAGTTATTGCACAGGAGCAATTCGCAGCCAAAGAAAAGAGTGAGAATGTGTGACAAACAGCCACGCAGAGCCCAGCGTCAGTGGGGAAGGAGGGCAGGACTTGCTCCAGGTGCTCGGGTTGACGTTCCCCTGCAGCCCATGGTGGAGCAGCTGTGCCCCTGCAGCCCATGGAAGGCACGGGGGTGCAGAGATGCACCTGCAGCCCCTGGAGGAGCTCACGCCGGAGCAGGTGGATGCCCGAGAGGCTGTGACCACGTGGGAAGCCCGTGCTGGAGCAGAGTCCTGGCAGGACCTGCGGACCCGTGGAGAGAGAAGCCCACGCTGCAGCAGGTTTGCTGGCAGGACTTGTGACCCCATGGGGGACCCGCAGTGAAGCTGCCTGTTCCTGGAAGACTGACCCCGTGGGAAAGACCCCACGCTGGAGCAGGGAAAATTCTGAACAGTCCATCCCTTGAGGAGGGAGAGGCAGGGAGAGAGCGTGTGATCCCCTATTCCCCGCCCCCAGCACTGCTGTGGGGAGGAGGGAGAGAATCGGGAATACAGCCAAGTCCGACAAGCAGGGAGAGGTGGGGGATTAAGATGTGGATTTATTTCTCATTAACTTACTCTGATTTCTCTAGCAATAAGTTAAACGGATTCCCCCAGCCGAGTCATGTTTGCCGTACCGGTGCTGGGTGAGCGCTCTC
>VZRS01004263.1:245-18245 GCA_013398055.1 Ifrita kowaldi
TCCCGGTGATGCCTCGGTTCTGTCGATGCCCCGGCCGCGGTGTGGCCGGTCCCGGTGATGCCCTGGCCGTGGTAATGCTTCGGTGCCAGTGATGCACCGGTTGTGATGATGCCCCAGCCCCAGTGATGCCCTGGCCCCGGTGATGCCCCGGTTGTGGCAATGCCCCGGTTGTGGTGATGCCCCGGTCTTGGCGATGCCCCGTTCCCGGTGATGCCCCGGTTCTGATGATGCCCCGCTTGTGGCGATGCCCCGTTCCCGGTGATGCCCCGGTTCTGATGATGCCCCGGTTTTGGCGATGCCCCATTCCCGGTCATGCCCCGTCCCCGGTGGTGCCCCGGCTGTGGCGCTGCCCCCGCGGCGCTGCCCGGCGCCGGTGCTGCCCCGGCCAGGCGGGGGGGGTTATGTAAGCGGCACGGCGGGGCTCGGCGGCGGTGCGGTGCCGCCGGCAGCTCCGGCACTCGGGGCTGAGCGAGGAGATCATGAATTTGCCATTAAACGCTTCGTGTGCCACTCGCTCCTCCGAGCCCTCCCGCTCCCGCACTCTGGCATTCGCATCCCACCGGGAAGAGAGCCCAAATTAGAGACGCGCCCCCCTTTTTATTCCTTAATTTTGCAAAATGTTTGGGATTGCGAATGTCTGAGGGGTTCAGCCGGCGGCGGATGGATGGCTGGGTGCGGATATCGGCGCTGGCAGCGGCTCCCTGCCTCCCCCGGCACACAGGCACATATTGTTGGATGCTCTGGAATAGCAACTGCCTGGAATAGGAGAGGGCTTGTTCGGGGAAGAGCGTGGTGGGGGCTGGAGGGAGGAGATGCGGGCTCAGCTCCGATGGCACTCGGGGGCTCGGAGTGAGACTTCGGTGCTGCTGCTTTCTGCTCCGGTGCGATGTGGCGGCTTTATTTAGGTTAAGGACGGGGAGAGAGGGCTGCTGAGAGCGGGGGGAGCGCCGGGAAGTCAGGCGTGTGTGGCTGCTCCGTGTTTGAGAGCGGTGCCCTGCGAATTCCCGTGCCTTCATGGACTGCTGAAGGTCGGCTTGGGAATGTGAAGAAAAAAAAGTCCAATCCCGGGCTGTGCCTGCAACCCCCGAGGAGCCTGCTCGGTGCGCCAGGGCCATTTTGGGAAAGCAGGATTGGAAGGTTGGACCCTGTAGGTGATCCAAAGTGAGCCCCAACCTGGGAGAGGGATCCTGCTGGGATCTCGGTGCTTTGGAAAAATCGGTTTGCGGGATTTGAACGAGTTTTTTGTCCTTTACCGAAGGTTCCGAGAGCCTCGCAGCTCTGCTTCCCGGCGTGGTGCTGCCAGGGAGGTGTCTTGCCGCGTTAGCACTCATTCCTTGTTTTTGTGCTCCTCTGGGAGCGGGCACAGCTCCAGAGCCCTCTCCATGAGGAAGGTGGCGAGGGAAAGGAGCAGACTGGAATCCATCCCTGCTCCCTGTTGATATTCCCGGTCCTGCAGGTGGCTCAGCCCCATCCCGCAGGCTCCGGCTGCTGCTCCAGCTCCTCCCTGGCTCATCCCACGGGAGGACCTGGCCTTGGCGCGGCTCTGCCTAGTGATGGGCACTCGGTTCCCACTCGCCCTGGATGCTTCCGTGGCTCCGGCACTGCTGGGGGTGCAGGGAATGCCGGCACAGAGCCTGGCAAGGCACCGCCCGTGCCCACCCGGCACGGCAGCGCTCGGGAGCTGCTCCGCAGCCTTTAAATGCAAAATAAATCCCCCATTTGCTGATTCCGAGTTCCTATAAAAGTCCGGATTAATGTGCCGTGGTGCCTGCCTGGGCAGCTCCTCGTTAACTTCCCGATGTTCCTCTGGAATGCTAAAGCTGGGATGGAAAAGCCGCGATCCTAAAGGGAAACCGGCACGGAACCGGGAGCAGGGCAGGCCCAGCCCTGCCCCGCGCCACGTTCTGCTTCCTCAGGGGATGGGGGAGAGCGGAGCTGCTGAAATCCTTGGGAATTCGAGCTCCGCTCGTTTTCCTGGCCAAAGAATCGGGAACGACTCCAGTGCTGCGCTTTTCCTCCCCTTTCCACGATGCATGACTTGCACTGTTAATAAAGCAGAAAATGTAGGGATTCAGGACAGGAGGGTTCTCCTTTCACCCAACTTCCAATTTCCAGAGGGGAAAATCGGCTCAGCGAGGAGGCCGGCGTGGGCACGGGGAGTTTTGAACAGCTCAGAGGCCGCTCAGCAAAAAATAATGGGAATTTTGGGAGAGCGGAGAAGGGATTCCCGGATTTGTTTCTCCCTGGCTGAGGGGCTCACTGAGGATTTAGGATCCCGTTTTGTGCCCTGTGGAGTGAGGAGCAGCCCAGAGAATTCCTGGATGCGAGCCTGGAGAGCCTCAGTGCTTCCAGCACCTCCGGGGTGGGGGCTGGAAAGATCCTGGGAATTGGAGAGGACCCTGCTGGAGTGAGGGGCTGGTGGGGTGACAATCCCGGCTCCAGCGGTGGCTCTAGAGGCAAAGCCGACACTTCCTGCCTCCGGGAAGCTGATTCCAAGTGGAATCTGGGAGCGGCTCTGGGATCCCCTGGGTGAGATCCCGCTGGGTTCCCACAGGGGTGCAGCTCCCTCTGAGATCCTGGGGCCGCCGGGCTGGGGTTTATCCACTCCTTGCCGAGTTTTCAGGAGTTTTCCCACGATTTCAGCTGGAATTCAGCAGGGCAGACCCCGAGGATGAGTTTTCCACGGCTGGGAACACCAGGGATGGCACGGGAAGGGTGTGAGGGTGACAGTGACCCCTCAGTGCCACTCCCGCGCTGTTCGAACCCAAATCCTGTAGGGAAAAGGGCTCAATGTCCCATCGGGATAACCTCAGCGTGGCTCTAAATTCCTCCTGGAATCACACATGGAATGAGTACGGACTGTTTTCAGGAATATCGGAGCCTTCCCGAGGTTCTGCACCAAATCCAGGCGTGCAGAATTTTGGGAGAAGCACGCACGGCCTTGGGAACAACGAGGCTTCCCATTGCCGGTGCAAAAAACCTGGAAGTGAAGGGATTTAACGTGTGAAATTCCAGGGCAATTATCCTGATTCCAGTGGAAATGAAGGTATTCCATGTGCTAAATTCCAGGGGAATTATCCCGGTTCCTCTGGACGTGAAGACATTTAAGGTGTTAAATTCCAGGGAAATTATCCCGGTTGATCCAAGCCCCAAATGTCACCCAACGGCCTCAACACTCATTGCAGCTTTTCCAAAGAGCCAGGTCGGAATTGGGCATCCCAAAGCCCGGAGCGGCCCCTTTTTCCCGGGATCCAGCTGGACTGGGGGCTGCTGGAGCTCCTTGGATCCCGGGGGAGGTGGAGCAGGGGCAGAGGGCGTCGGGAAGGATCTGGGAAAGATCTGGGAAAGATCTTGCGCCCCTGCGGCCGCCTCTTTGTGATGCCGGGGATTATTCCCTGGCGCCCAGATCCCGGAGGGATTAAGGATCGCTGCCTTTGGAGCTGGGAGTGGCCTCCAGCCGCTCCGACCTGGCCTTTCCCAACGTTTTTACGGGTGGAGCGAATGGATTGGAAGGATGAGAGGAGGGATGGGAAGATAAAATCACTCGGAGGGAGAGCGCTTGGCTCGTTAGAAGGGCCGGCTCCTTGTTGGGAAACCTCTGGATCAGCGGCCAGGGGAAATCTCTGGATCACCAATCCCAGATGGAGGATATCCCATGGAGGGGACTTCCACGGAGGGTATTTCCATGGGGAATATTTCCATGGCCTCGCTGAGTGAATGCCGGCGTTGTCTGGGGCTCGAACGCCGCACAATTCCCGACATTGTGCCAGGGAAGCTTCCCTGGGAACAGGGAAGGAATTATGCGCTGCCGCAGGGGCAGCTGCGCTCCTCCGGCGCCTGCTCCAGGAGTTCTGCGGGAGCCAGCGGATCCTTGGGAGTTTTAACTCTTCCCTGAGCCCCGGACAGGGGTCTCCTCCTCCCTCCGCGCCGCAGATGTTTGGGATTTCTGGGATGAGCTTCAGCTCCGTGCGGAGTGGGCAAGAATCCGTGGATAGGCAAGGGATTGGGATGGACTCTGCTCCCACGGATCAGGTTGTGCCGAGGGTAAGGAGCTGGGAACTGCCGGAATCCCGGGAGACCTCTGGTGTGTGGGATCAAGCGCCGGTTGTGCCCCAGGGCGGGGATTTGGGGTTTAGGGTGCAAATGTTGAGGTTTCAATCGGATTTAAGCTCGGTAAATGTGTGGGATTTAAGATGAGTTTAAACTTCCCTGCGGTTTGGTGCTTCCCGGGATGTGCGGAGAGCTCCAAGGATCCTCCTGGAATGCCGGGAGCTGCATCCCTGCTCTGCCGCCTGTGCTGCGGGGTCAAAACATTGCCTCGGATCCACGTGAGGGGGATTTGGAGGGAATCCGGCAAGGAAAAGTCCTGAAAAACCTAAAATTCAAGTTCTGGGGGCTCAGAAGAGCAAAATCCAGACGAGTTATGGTCAGTCGGAGGAAGAGGAAGGAAGGGAAAAGGGATTTTGGGAGCCTGGATCCGACCCGGCCATGTGCTCGATGTTTGGGATGAAACAGAAATGATTGAAGCTCACTTCTGTTTTCCACCTTCCTCAAAATTTTTGGGATCTGCTTCAGTGAAGGGATGATGATCCCTGTCAGTCCATGTATGGATTATATGGATCTGTATATTCCTATAGGGAATGGAGTCTTTTGCATGGAATCTCTTTACTCCAGTGGGAAATCCCTTTGGGATGGGATCCAAATGGAAAATGCAGACTGGAGCAGGGAGGACGTTGCTCCTTCCCCTTCCAGGACCGGGATAATCCCACTCTCCCTACCCTGGATGGGCTCAGGGACAAAAGTTGTTTATTAATCCATATTTTTAGACCTGGGAAGGAATTTTTTTTGGAGAAAAGGGGTTTTGGGAGCCTGGATCTGACCTGGATATTTGGGATGCTGCAGCTCCATCACCACTGGATCACCCTTCTCTCGAATCCGGGCTGAGTCCTGACAATTCCCATCCCATCAGATCCTTTATCCTTTTATATCCCCTCTATCCAATTCCGAGGCCTGTCTGGATCCAGAGGAATTTTTTTTCTGCCTTTTCCAGAAATAATCTCCTCTCCAAAAATAGCTGGGAATGGAGGGCACTCACTTGGCTCTTCCCAGGCGGATTTTGAAGCCTGGGCTCTTCTGGGATAAGGATTTTGTTCCAGGATGTGGTGTGGGATCAGGCTGTCCGTGAGATTCCTCCTCCCATGGAATATTGAAGGACCAAGCCTTGAAATTCCTCCCAGGATCACATTTTGTTGGATCTCAGGGAAAAGTTCTTCCCCCAGAGGGTGGTGGGCTCTGACCAGGGAATAGGCACATTCCCAAGGCTTCCGGATCTCCAGGAGCGTTTGGACACCGCTGCCAGGGATGGGATTGTTGGGATGTCTGGGCAGGGCCCCGATGATCCTGGGATGATTCTGGATGATCCCATTTAATTTGGGATATTTTGGAACCACTCCCAACATCGCAGGAGTTGATTTTGATGCATTTGCCATGGAATTTTCGGGAAAACGGGAATGGAAGAGCTCTGTGCTTAAAGAAGGAGGTAAATGGGATGAAATTATCCCAGGAAAACAGGGGCAGGAAGAGGTGAGGAGCTGGATCCAAGGATCCATTGGAGACGTTGGAGGAGGTGACAACATCTGAAGTGATCAAAGCCCCAAAGTGAAAATCCAAAGGATTAATGGCACCTGGCTGGGTGTTGATGGAGCTGGGATTTTTGGGATTGCTCTCTGCAGGACCAGGAGTTGGATTGGATCCTTGTGGGATCTTTGACCAGAGGTTCCTGATCCCAACTGGACTCATTTAAACCCAAGTTGTTTTATTGGGACACCAATTAATTCATTATCAGTTAATTAATGGCACCTGGCCATGGGTGCTGATGGAGCTGGGATTCTTGGGATTGCCAGGAGTCGGATTCAATCCCCGTGGGCTCTTTGAAACTCAGGATATTCCGTGATTCCGTGAATGGTTTGTGCTAGCCAAAAATGGGGCTGAAATGATGAATTAAGAAGCGTTTTCCGAACTTACGGGGTGGGATTTAACCTGTATCCATGGATTCCTGGGATGTTGGGAACGCCCAGGCAGTGCCTGCTCTTTTCCAAGCGTGGAATTCCGCACACCAGCAGATCCCAGCAATCCGTGCTCAGCCAGGCTGAAAAGCTTTTGCGGGATAAAACATGAGGGAAAAATTCCCCCACGGAATGGTTTAGGTTGGGAGGGACCTTAATTCCCATGCCATTCCACCCCCTGCCATGGCCAGGGATGCTCTTCCCCATCCCAGACTGCTCCAAGCTCCGTGAGCACTAATCGGATCTCGTTAGTTTAATTAATCTCTCTATTTTTGCCTCGTAGGAAAGCTTAGCTTTACCTCGGGCACCAAAACCCCCGGAATTTTCCCACTGCGGTCCCAATCCCGAGAAAAAGAACATTTTTTGCCCACAGCGACTCCGTGCTCAAAAAAAAAAGAAAATCCCTCAAACTTCCGTTTTTTTTTTTTTTAAGAAGTGCAGTGTCAATACCCTGGAACCAAATTCCCATCCGGAGAAATCCAATGAGAATTCTCCTATGGGTTTTTCCCACCTCCCCTGAGAGCCCAATCCTGCGTGTGCTGAGGGAAGGAAGCTCCTGAATATTTTTTAGGGATTGTGGGAATGAAGGCAGGCATTCAGTGAGGGTGTTTAAGGAATAAATGGGATCCGTCCTTTCCGCGTTTCCCAGGAAAGCTCTGGAATTTTTCACTTCTGGATGGGATTTTCCAGCTGATTTTTAGGAGAAACGGAAGTTCCGTGTGCTCTGCCTGAGCTGTCCAGGGATTTTTGGATGGGGAAACTGGGGCAGGATGGGATAAACTGGTGAATCCTGGAGCTGAGCTGGTGGATCCCTGAGTATGGAAACATTCCAGGGGGATGTTTGGATGTGGATGAAATCCTGGAGATTTTCCTCCTGTTGGTTGGTCGGGAATGAAGTTTAGGTGGAAGATTCCTGGTGTTCCACAGGATGGATTGATCCAGGTGTTTTCCATCCCCATTCCAGGGCTTGGAAAGGGGCTCTCCCAACAAATGGGATGGGTTGAATTTAATTCCAGCCTCTGGAGCTTTTCCATGGTGGTCCTGGTGGGAAAAATATCCAGCCCTGTCTGCACCAGAACCCCCTTGGATCTGGGAATGAGGGAAATCCAGGATGGCCTTCCCTTCCCAAGATTTCCCACTTGGAGCTGGGAGTGAGGGAAATCCAGGATGACCCTCCCTTCCCAAAATTTCCCGCTTGGCTATCCTGGATTTCCCTCACTCCCAGCTCCTTCTCTTTCCAAAATTTCCCACTTGGAGCTGGGAGTGAGGGAAATCCAGGATGACCCTCCCTTCCCAAAATTTCCCCCTTGGCTATTCTGGATTTCCCTCACTCCCAGCTCCTTCTCTTTCCAAAATTTCCCGCTTGGAGCTGGGAGTGAGGGAAATCTGGGATGGCCTTCCTTGTTTATTTCACTCCTCATTGTGAGGTTATTCCACATCCAAATATTCCTAAAACTCCCCTAAAATCCCTGACAAACCACACAAACCCGGAATTTTTATGGATCAGCTGGAATAAAGGATTTTTATGTGTGGACCTGGATTTTCTGGATGCTCCAGAGGTGGCCTGATCTTGGGTGTTCACATCCATGGAAACTCAGGATTCCTGGAGTGTTAAAACCCTTGAAGTTTAGGAAGAGAAGGGTGATTCCCTAATATAAAAGGGGGATGCGATGGGAATATTTAAGTTGGGAAGGGAATGGGAGAAGTGGAGAATTCCAAGGCATCACAGAGCTTTAGTGGGGAGTGGAAATTGCAGCTTTTTTCCATTTTTTTTCCCTTTGGATCCAGATTTCCTTGGCCTCCAAAGCCTTTAGGGTTGGTTTGTGCATCACCTGGCCCAGTGGGATCCCAGCTCCTGGCACATTTTCCAAGGATTTGTGGCCACGGGAATAATAATAAAAATCAGCATGACCTGAGGGAGCCGTCATGGTTTTATGGAATTTAAGCAGGGGGGAAAAAAATCCAGGAAAAAAAGAGGGATTATTAATTACTGTAAGAGGCATTAAAGGATTGTTCAGATTTCATGGAAAATTCAGGAGAGCTGATACCAGGAACTCGTTTTAGTGGGAATTCCATCAGCTCAGAGCTGCTGCCCAACTCCAGAGCGATTTCCAGCAGGTCCTGGGGAATATTTCCTGCTTTTATTCCAAAGAAAAATGCAGAGAAATTGGGAATTTACGGAATACAGAGTAGGGTTTGGCAGCTTGGTGGCGTTTTTAAATAGGGAAGTGAAAATGAGGATTATGGAGAAAAGTGGGAATTCTGAGGATGGTGCTGCCTAAATTTTCCTTGGAATTCTCCAAAGTGCATCAAAGAAATCCTGTTAAATTTAAATAGAGGGAGAGGTGGGAATTTGGGATGGAATCCAGGTGTCGGATTTGGCTCCTGGGCGGCTGGTGCTGAGGATATTCCCAAATTATCCTATGGAAAAATGTTATTTTCTTAGAATCCTGGGATTCTGGAATGGTTGGGATCGGAAGGGATTTTAAGGCTCATCCCAACTGTCGGCAGGGACACTTCCACTATCCCAGGCTGCTCCAATCCTGGGCCTTGGACACTTCCAACACTTTTTTTCCAGGGAAAACTCTGCTTTTTCCATGTGCTGCTGTTGGAATTTGACAGAATCCTTTGCCTGTGGGAAAAACCTTCCCAGATTTTTCCTCCTCTGAGCGCCTCTGTTGGGGTTTTGTGTGGCTGGAACAGTTTGGGATCTTAGGGAGCCCAAAAATTCCATAAATTGATTCAGGGCAGGGTGTGGGATCGGGAAAACATCCCAGGAACATCCACGCTTAATCCCGGAGGAATCTCAGAGGCTCTAAAAGGATGAAAGACAAAAAACCCCAAACCAAAGCTGGCTGAGCTGTCGTGGTGTGGTTTTTTGGGATCTCTTCCCTGATTCCCTGCAAGCTAAAATAGGTTTGGGAGATGTTGGGAATGAATTCCCTTTGGGAATTCTATTTTAGGACCGGTCTCGTCGTTTCCTGGGTCCCTGAGCAGGGTTTTGCTCCCCTCCGAGGGTTTTAGGGTTGCTCTGCTTTAGGATTTTGCTCTTCAGGCTGGCTCAGGTTTAAATTTGGGTCCCATCCACAGCTAAATTATCCCTCAGACCCCTCATCCCTGCAGGAAGCAGCTGTGCTTCCGGAAAAATTAATGGAAAACTTCTGGAAGTCTGAATTTGGGGGGTTTTTTGGTGGAGTTTGGGGGGGGAGGGGAATTATGCCGAACCTGGAAAAGGGGGGGACGGGGAAGTGGGAAAGGGAGGGAAGGTAAGGACAGAGCAACTGGAAATGGGAATTTTTTGCTCCAAACTCCTTGGAAAAAAGGGAATTTGTAGGGTCTGAGAGGCAATTCCAGCTTTGATTTTCCCACATGGACAGGGAGAACATTCCCGGGGTTTATTCCCAACCTCTGGCACTGGGAAGCCATTCCCTGTGTCCTGTCCCTCCAGCCCTTGTCCCCAGCCCCTCTCCAGCTCTCCTGGAGCCCCTTCAGGCCCTGCAAGGGGCTCTGAGCTCTCCCTGGAGCCTTCCCTTCTCCAGGTGAACATTCCCAGCTCTCCCAGTCTGGCTCCAGCCCTTGGAGCAGCGCCTGAGTTTGGATTTGAGCACAGCTGTAGTCGCAGGATTTCTTGGCTCCGTGTCCCAGGAGAATGAGGAAATCCCCCATCCCAATCCCCCATCCCAATCCCCCATCCCAATCCCCCATCCCAATCCCCCACAGCTCTTCCTCATCCGAGCGTGCATTCCAAAGGCAGGAAACCTGGAATTCTCAGTGCCTCCCACCCCGTGCCCTCATTCCTGAACCTGTGCTTGGGTCTGGTTCAGCTCTTGCTGTCAGGAATTGCTTTGGAAAAACAAACCCCCAACAATTTGGGTGTCATTGTGCTGGGAAATGGATTCCTGGGAAATGGATTCCTGGGAGTGCTGGGAGGAAGCACGAAGAGTTTGGATGTTGCAGTAGTTCCACTTCTCCCTAAAAATTGCATTTATGGAATCCCAGTTTGGGTTGGAAAGGATCCTAAATTCCATCCCATTCCCACCCCTTTTCCATGGGCAAGGACACCTCCCACTGTCCCAGGCTGCTCCCAGCCCCAATGTCCAGCCTGGCCTTGGGCACTGCCAGGGATCCAGGGGCAGCCACAGCTGCTCTGGGAATTCCATTCCAGCCCCTCCCCACCCTCCCAGAGAAGAATCCTGAATGGTTTTTAATGAAGAACAGGAGTTTATAAATCCTACATTAAACCCAAATTTTCCCAACAATTTCAGTATTCCTGGTGAGGGTAAAGGAATTCTGGGAATCCTCAGCTGTGGTTGCACGGGGGAGATTTAGGTTGGATACTGAGGAAAATTCCTTCCTGGAAAGAGTTTTCGAGCCCAAGGCAAGGGTGGAGCTGCCATTCCTGGAAGGATTTAAATCCCTGTGGATGTGGCACTTGGGGAGGTGGGGCAGTGGTGGCCTTGGCAGTGCTGGGAATGGTTGGATGATCTCAGAGGGCTTTTCCAACCTCAACAATTCCATGATTTTTTTCCCCTTCTAGGAAGGAAGTGTCTGCAGGACCAGGCTTTCCCATTCCAGGCCTGTCAGGAGGAATTTTGATGTGAGGGATGAGGCAAAGCAGCCTTGGGAGAACAGGAAAAAGGGAGTCAATTCCGCTGGGAAACACTCCTGGCTTTGCGGATGGGAAGTGCCGAGTCCCTGAAGATTATTATTAGTTAATTATTAATTAAATATTAATTTATTATTAAGCAATTATTTATTAATTATTAATCAATTAGGGCTCTGTAGGGCCCCAGGCTGTGGAGGAAGCTCGGTCAGGATTCATCCCACAGGGCATCGGGATGTGGCACAAGGCGTAGGGTCGGAGCTGGCAGGGCAGAATTCCCAGGATTGGGATTCCCAGGAGCTGTGCTCCAGCTTCCTCTCCGGCAGCTCAGCATTCCCGTATCCCGTTATTTATTTGGATCACCTGGAAATTCCCAGCTCTGTGCTGGATTAATCTGGGCAGGCCTCACCTTGCGCTTAAACCTGGATTTGCATCCCTATAAACATCCAGCAGCTCATCCCTGTATCCGTGAGCCTTCAGCAATTCCAAGCTGTGTTTGGGAAGAGCCTGCACCTGCTCCAAGGAAAAACAGGGAGTTGGAGCCCTTGGGATCTGATTCCTGGGAGAGCTGAACCGATGTGGGCTGGGGGAGAGAAGCTGTGGCTGCTCCTGGATCCCTGGAATGTCCAAGGCCAGGTTGGATGGGGCTTGGAGCAACCTGGGATGTGTCCCTGCCCATGGAAAAGGGGTGGGAATGGGATGGGATTTGAGGTTTTTCCAGACCATTCCATGAATATTTTATGGATTATTTCAATCCCCCTCCCTGTGTACAGTGGCTGGGACTGTTCTTCCTCTCTGTTGTGGAATCGGAATTCCCGTTCCTTTGGAGAGCTGTTCCTTTGATGTGGGCTGAGCTTCCTGATCCTGGATCCAGCTGCACAATTCCCAGTTGATATCCCTATTTTTGATAGCCAGCCATTCCAGGGAGGCAGGAAGTGCAGGGATAAAGCCCCTCCCCCTCTCTCTGCATCCCTGTTTTCTGAAGACCCGATCCCGTTTTCCCTGAGCTGCTGGAATTCCTCTTCCTCCTCTTCCCTGTTCCTTCTTTCCCTGGGGAAAAATTCCTGAAAGGAATTATTGAGTATTTTTTAAACTTGTGGGAATTTTGGGGCAGAACCAAACCCCAAAACCTCCTGGACTGACTCCAAAACATCCCTGTGGGGTGTGCAGAGCCCTGTGCTCCATAGGGAATGCGGCACCTGGAGCAGGGCTGTGAAATCCTATGAAAGTTGGGAAGCTGCTGGATGAGCTCTTCCCGCCTGCCTGAGCCGGGATCCAACACTGGGCGAATCTGGCTCTCCATCTGCTCCTCCCGTATGAGTTTGGGAAGATGAGGGATGAGCTCTGGCCCTGCAGCTCTGACCCTTCACTTCCAGCCGCAGCAGCCCTTGTTTGGAGCCAGGGAATTCCTGTTCCCAGCTATCATTCCAAGGATTGTTCCTCTTTTCCCAGCGTATCCCAGTAGGAATGACAGCGCTGTGAGTGCCTTGTGGGGTGGTGCCTTTTCCTGGTGTATCCTGGAAGATCTGGAGCAGGGAGAGCTCCGGGAAGTGCGGCCCCACGGGGCCCTTTTGTATGGAAATCCTGTTTGCTAATGGGATTTTGGCTTTTCCAAGGAGAAGGAGCCTTTTATTCCTTGGAAAAGCTGCCCATCGAAGAGGCAGGAGCAGGTGGAGAATTCCCATTCCATGTCGTGTGTGCTGCAGGGAGCTGCAGGAATCACGTGGAGCCCTGGGTTGGAGCAAATTCCTGGAAGGCTTTGCTAAATCCCTGGAAAAGCTCTGGAAAAGGGGCTCTGCTTCCTTTTGCTAAAGCAGGACACGGGGAAAAGTGGGAAATGTGGAATTGTGCATCCAGCTCTGGGATTCCAGCACTGGAAGGACCTGGAGCTGCTGGAATGAGTTCAGAGGAACCGGGATGACCAGAGGGATGGAGCAGCTCTGCTGTGGGAAAGGCTGGGAAAGTCGGGATTGTCCAGCCTGGAGAAGCTTTGGGGTGACCTCACTGTGGCCTTCCAGGACCTGAAGGAGCTGCAGGAAAGATGGAGAGAGAGGATTTCCAAGGGATAGAGGGACAGGACACAGGGAATGGCTTCCCACTGCCAGAGTTAGATTGGATTTTAGGGATTTGATCCTTTCCAAAATCCTGGAATCCCAGAATGGTTTGGGTTGGAAGGGACCTTGAAGATCATTTTATTCTGAGCCCCTGGGATGGAGAGGGAATCTTCCACTGGACCAGGATGTTCAGGGTGGACAAGGAATGCCCCAAAGTCCATCCGTTGATGGATTTTGGCTTCAAAGGCATCCCGAGACAGGAGAAAGATGAACACGGATCCATGTGCTGGATGTAAAACTCATGGATTTATGGGATTGGAGGTTGGCTTGGAGAAGGGGCGCCAGGAGGTCAGATCATGGCCTTCCCAAATTCCCTTCCCAAATTTCCTTCCCAAATTCCCTTCCCAGTGCCAGTGATATCCTAGGATGCGGCTTCTTCCAGCGGTTCCCCATCCCTGGCAGTATCCAAGGCCAGGTTGGACAGGGTTTGGAGCAACCTGGGATGGTGGGAGGTGTCCCTGCCCATGGCAGAGATGAACTTTAAGGTCTCTTCCAACCTATTCTGGGATTTTATGGCGGGAATGTTCATACAGCACTTAGGATGGGATTGTGGCCATTGGAATGGGATTGCATTCCTCAAAAATTTCCATATTTTGGCAGGAAAAAATTAGATCCCTGGATTTTAAGGTTCAAAGCAACTTGAGAAATTCCCTGATTATTTCCAACGTTTCATGGAGGCCCTTAAAGATCTTTCAGAGGAGTGATCCCATAATCCAAGATGGAAAACCCTAGGGAAGTGCTGGTGACAATTTCGTTGCTCTTTGCACCTTTCTAATCTGGTTCTGAATGATCCCAAAATGTCCTTTTTCCATGAATTCCATTACAGCTTTACCAAACGATGGAGGAAGTCTCCAAAAAATATTTGGATGTGGCACTTGGGGCCATGGATTAGGAATGTTGGGATGGTGCTGGTTGGATTTGGTGATCCTGGAGATTTTTCCCAACTTTAGTGGTTCTAGGAAGATTCCTCACAGGCTCTGTGTCCATGTCCCACCTCCTGATCCCAAATTCTGAGAATTCCTTGCAAAATTCCTTGGATCCCTGGAAAACTCAGTGTGAGGAATTTTAGTGCAGCTCCAAGAGGGCTTTTTCCTCTTCTCAAGCCTCTGGAATGCTCAGGCTGATGGCACAAGGGACACCTGAGCTTCCAACTGCTTTTAAAGTCAATTGGAAGAGCTGGAAAATGGGACTCGGATGGGTTTGGAAAGCGATAATTTAGGATTTACTTCCAAGGATTCTTGATGGATTGGCCCATCCCATGGGTTGATTATTGTCTGGGAATTCTGCAGTTCATCCCGTGCCCCAAAACACCTCAGCTGGGATCTGATGGAGTTGGGAGAGCTTGAGGTTCAAGGGAAAAGCTGGGAATAACAATGATGGAGGAGCAGGGAGCAATTCCCAGTGGGATTTCAAATGCCTGCGGATGTAACACTTGGGGCCACAGGGCAGTGGTGGCCTTGGCAGTGCTGGGAATGGTTGGATGATCTCAGAGGGCTTTTCCAACCCAAACAATTCCCATTCTGGTATCATCCCACCTCAGGTGCTCACATCCTTTGGGAGCATCCCGAAATCCAGTTTGCCCACTGGATTATCTCCAGCTGAGTTTGGTGTGCCCGGGAATGTCCCCCTGGCACGGAGCAGCAATTGGACCCCACAAAGCCCAGCTCACCCCAAAAAGGGTGGGGCACGTGCGGCCTTTTGGGGTGGGCCAAAAGCTCCCAGAGATTCCAGAGCTTTGCCTGGGAATGAATTACTCATCCCAAGCCAAATGATTTTGGGGATCATTGGAACAGTGCTGGGAACGCGCCAGGAACATCCTCTGGTGCTGATGGCCTTGATGGAGTTGGGATCATCCGTAGAATTTGTGGAATTTTCTCCCAGGTTCTGCCCCAATCCTCAATCCCACCACGTTGGGCTCTCCAGGCTCAGGGTGGGCTCCACCATGAGCAGGAGGACGCGGTTGGGAGCTATTCCAGGCTTTTTCTCCCTTTTTTCTTCTATGGAAATCATCACAGAACAGGATTTAGGAACACTCTGGCAGCTTTGCGTGGTTCCTCTCTCGCTCCAGCCCGATTAATCCATGTGACAAATAATGGGGACATCAAAGGAAAATTTCCAGAGCTTCTGTTTTCCCACCCACCAGCTCTTCCCAAGCCGCTCTTCTCCCAAATATCACGNTAAAAAAATCCCAGATATCCACCAAAAATCCTGATTTATTTCTTATAAATAGTAAAAAATATTTATTATATCCTAGAGTTGATGTATTAAAAAATACATCATTCCTGTATCCAAGGGTGTGAGACCAAAATAAACAGGAGAAGGTTCATCCAATATTTTTCCCCTCCTTTGGATCTGGCCATGAGGGCTGAGTTCAACTCTCCTTTCCTTTTTTTTCCCTCTTTCCTTTTTTCCCCTTTTCCCCTCTTTTTTTTCCTCCTTTTCCCCTCTTTTTTTCCCCTTTTCCCCTCTTTTTTCCTTTTCCCCCTCTTTTTTTCCTTTTCCCCCCGTTTTTTTTCCTTTTCCCCCTCCTTTTTTTCCTTTTCCCCCTTTCCTTTTTTTTCTTCCCCCTTTCCTTTTTTCCCCTTCTCCTTTCCCCTTTTACTTTTTTTCCCCTTTTCCTTTTTTTCCCCCTTTCCCCTCTTTTCTTTTTCCCTTTTCCCNGAATGCTCAGGCTGATGGCACAAGGGACACCTGAGCTTCCAACTGCTTTTAAAGTCAATTGGAAGAGCTGGAAAATGGGACTCGGATGGGTTTGGAAAGCGATAATTTAGGATTTACTTCCAAGGATTCTTGATGGATTGGCCCATCCCATGGGTTGATTATTGTCTGGGAATTCTGCAGTTCATCCCGTGCCCCAAAACACCTCAGCTGGGATCTGATGGAGTTGGGAGAGCTTGAGGTTCAAGGGAAAAGCTGGGAATAACAATGATGGAGGAGCAGGGAGCAATTCCCAGTGGGATTTCAAATGCCTGCGGATGTAACACTTGGGGCCACAGGGCAGTGGTGGCCTTGGCAGTGCTGGGAATGGTTGGATGATCTCAGAGGGCTTTTCCAACCCAAACAATTCCCATTCTGGTATCATCCCACCTCAGGTGCTCACATCCTTTGGGAGCATCCCGAAATCCAGTTTGCCCACTGGATTATCTCCAGCTGAGTTTGGTGTGCCCGGGAATGTCCCCCTGGCACGGAGCAGCAATTGGACCCCACAAAGCCCAGCTCACCCCAAAAAGGGTGGGGCACGTGCGGCCTTTTGGGGTGGGCCAAAAGCTCCCAGAGATTCCAGAGCTTTGCCTGGGAATGAATTACTCATCCCAAGCCAAATGATTTTGGGGATCATTGGAACAGTGCTGGGAACGCGCCAGGAACATCCTCTGGTGCTGATGGCCTTGATGGAGTTGGGATCATCCGTAGAATTTGTGGAATTTTCTCCCAGGTTCTGCCCCAATCCTCAATCCCACCACGTTGGGCTCTCCAGGCTCAGGGTGGGCTCCACCATGAGCAGGAGGACGCGGTTGGGAGCTATTCCAGGCTTTTTCTCCCTTTTTTCTTCTATGGAAATCATCACAGAACAGGATTTAGGAACACTCTGGCAGCTTTGCGTGGTTCCTCTCTCGCTCCAGCCCGATTAATCCATGTGACAAATAATGGGGACATCAAAGGAAAATTTCCAGAGCTTCTGTTTTCCCACCCACCAGCTCTTCCCAAGCCGCTCTTCTCCCAAATATCACGGCACAGCGGCAGCTCCGATGCCGTTTTCCAGCATCCTGCCTTCCCTCCTTTTGACTCATTCCCATAAATTTGAGTGGGGCAGTTCCTTCCCTCCCAGCAGATGGAATAAGTGGAAACATTTGGATAATTGTGAGGGGGATGATTTTCTTGGAAGTTGGAAGGGATCTTAAATCCCATCTTATCCCACCCCTGCCATGGCAGGGACACCTCCCACTGTCCCAGGCTNCCTTTTCCCCCTGTTTTTTTCCTTTTCCCCCCGTTTTTTTTCCTTTTCCGCCTCCTTTTTTTCCTTTTCCCCCTTTCCTTTTTTTTCTTCCCCCTTTCCTTTTTTCCCCTTCTCCTTTCCCCTTTTACTTTTTTTCCCCTTTTCCTTTTTTTCCCCCTTTCCCCTCTTTTCTTTTTCCCTTTTCCCCTGTTTTCTTTTTTCCCCTTTCCCCTCTTTTCTTTTTCCCCCCTTTCCTTTTTTTTTTCTCTTTTCCCCTTTTTTTCCCCCTTTCCCCTTTTTTTCTATTTCCTTTTTTTCCTCCTTTTTTTCCCCTTTCCTCTTCCCCTGAACAACTCATTCCTGTGGAAACAGCTCTCGGATAAAACCACATCTAAAAAACAGAGGGAAAAAACCCCTTGGACAGCAGCAAGATTTCCCTTTTGCTGGAATCTCGTTAAAATCTCGTTGTCGGGTCTCAATATTTTCATTTGGGGCTTTGCATTTTTAATGAGGAGATTAAAGCAAAGCACAACAAGATCAATATTTTGGGATGAGGAAAAACATCCAAAACGGGGATATTCCAACAAAATCCCAAACCCAGCAGTAAAATCAAAACCATTTTGCTTCAGCTTGGCCTAAATCAGGTTGGGTTTATTTTTTTTCCATTCAGTTTGGGAAGTGAACGAGAATAAGAAAAAATAATTCAGTGTTTGCCCAGCTCCAGAACTGGGTCAAAAAGAGATTAAATTCAATTATTTCTGGGCCATCCGGTGGCGGCACAAAGAGCTGAACACCCTCCTCAACTGAAATGGAATTCCTTTCCTGTGGATCTAGGATTGGGGCTGTGCTAGAGGAAAGGGGGGGATTTGTAGGAATTTACAGAGGGAATTTCTTCCTGGAAAAAAGGGTGGTCAGGCTTTGGAATCAGCCAGGGAGGTTTGGAGTGCCCATTCCTGGTGGTGTCCAAGGAATTCCTGGATGTGGGACTCAGGGTTCTGGGCTGGGGACAAGGTGGGGGTCAGGCACAGCTTGGACTTGGTGATCCCAGATGGATTTTCCAACCTCGGGGATTCTGGGATTTGGAATTAAGGCTGGATGGGAGGTGTGGTTGTGGGTCAGAAGGAGCAATCCCAGAGCTGCTGAATTCAGCGCCTACAGCTGCAGCGACCTGGTGCTGCTTCCTCTGTTTGTGCCCAGGTTCTCATTCCATAAAATCATGGAATGGTTGGGATTGGAAGAGACTTGGAAAGATCATCCAGTGCCACTCCTGCACTAAGCAGGGAC
>VZRS01004264.1:0-12233 GCA_013398055.1 Ifrita kowaldi
CCAAACTCATTTTCCTGCTTCAACTCCTGTTTCTTTTTGTTTTTCCCCTATTTTAAAATAACATTTCCCTGCATCTCCCTCCTCCTCCTCCTTCCTCCGAGCTCTGGTTTGGGTTTTGGTGAGGTTTAGCAAAACAAACACGGTCAAACCACCCCCTCCTAATGTGTAAAATCCCTGGAAAAGCCACAACAGCTCCGCAGGGCGGCCGAGGGCTCGCGCAAGGCGCTGGCAGGCCCCTGAGCTGCTCAGCCAGCCCCGCCAGCAGAGCACAGCAGATGAAATCTATTTAATTTTCCCCCTCCTTTTTGATGTATTTTCCAGCAGGATATTCCTTGCACGCAGGTCCCTTTGCCCCAGGGGGTTGTTGCTGGGTGCTGAGCCCGGCGAGATGATGCTAAATCAAGGAGGGATTGAAGTGATGATAAAACTCTCCAGGACGATGGGAAAAATGGCATTTTCCCCGCCAGACCCTCTCACTTTCCTCCCCTCCACGTCCCAAAAATCCCAGCAGTGGTCGAATGATGCTCAAAAGCCGCTTTAAAGATTCAGTTCTCTGCTCCCAGGGGGGATTTTCCCCTCCTCCATGAGCTGTTTTCACACCTCTCCCACCCCAATGCTCATTTACTCCACGCCCAGAGGTTCCAGAGGAGCAATCTGGGGGGGTGGGGAGCTGATTTGGGGGGGTTTAGGGTGTTTGGGGTTTTTTTTTAGGGCGTTTGGAGGTTCGAGGGTTCTGCTCTCGATGGTGAGAGCAGCGCTTTCTCCCCACCCTGCCCAAGAATGTTTCTGCTGATATTAAACCCGACCCGGAGGCATTTGGAAGGAGCCGACTTCCTCGCCAAGAAAATGACCTCAGCCTCCTGCTTTGGAGCTTTTTTTTTTACCTTTTTAAAGCATTTTTCTCCCTCTCCTGCCTGCCAGGCAAGAGGCACTGCTGGGGCCTCACCCGTGTCCCTGGCACCCCTGCCAGGCTGCATCCACGGTGCCAGTCCTCCAGTTCAGGGTGATTGTTGTAGGTTTTAACCTGCAAATTCCAATTTTAAGCTGTAAATTCCAGGTTTTTCCCCACAAAACCCCTCCCTGACACTGACAGGGGGATCCAGGGGCCAGACCTGCTGCAAAAACCCACCTTGCACCATCCTCTGGGCATGTGATGACTTCCAAAACTCATTTTCCCAGTGAAATAAAACAGGGGAAAAAGCTCAGACCAAGAGCTAACGTTGGCCACAATGTTTCTGGAAGGGATTTTTGCAGGAGTTTCCTTAACAGACTCCTCTGCATTTTTGCTTTTATTAATGTGGCGGCATTCCCGAGGCTGCTGCGATGCTTTTGCAAGAGCTAAAACATCTCCTGAGTTAAAAATCCAACAAACCCAGCCCCTCAGGCACCTCCATAGCGGGAAATGCTAAGGAGAGAGGAGGGAAATGCTGGATTTGGGTGTCTTCAGATGGAATTGCTCCAGCTTTAGGGTTTTTTTTCTCTAAATGAATATTTCTGTCCTGGTGACACCGATCCGATGGGGGCAGTTCAGAAAATAAAAATGCTTCTGGAATCCTATTGGATTCCCAGTCCCTGAAAAGCTGATGTTATTGGGAAATTTTCTCATTTTCCCCTAAAAAAATCAGATGGGAAATGCTTCCACCATTCTTCCCTGCCTGATGTGGTGCATCACCATCCTGGAGCTTCACTGGTACCCCACATCTCCATCCTAAACCCAGCACCTACACCCTGCGTCCCCCTCCTGCAGCCTGGGTTCTGCATTCCATTCCTTCTATCCCAGAGCTGCACCCTCCAGCTTTTGCATCCCACACCCATCCCCTGGATCAGCATCCCGTGGCTGTCTCCTGCATCCCAAATCCTTCATCTGCACCGTCACCCCATGTCCTGCATCTGCACTCTTCATCCCATATCCTGCATCTGCATCCCAAATCCTGCATCTGCACCCCAAATCCTGCATCTGCACCCTGTGCCCTGCACCTGAACCTCTCATTCCACATCCTGCCCTGTGCATCCCACTCCTTGCATCCTGCAGCTGCATCCTGCATCCCAAATCCTGCACCTCCATCCCGCACCCTGCATCCCGATTCTTGCATGCCAGATCTGCATCCCAAATCCTGCATCTGCACCATATCCTGCACGTGCAGCCTTCATCCCACATCCTCCATCTGCACCTGCATCCTGCCCCCCTCCTCCACCTGCACCTTGCACCATCCCTTGTCCTGTGCCTGCACCCCAAACTCTGCCTTTGCATCCACATCTTCCCACCTCCTGCATCCCTTATTTCCATCCCTCATCTCCATCCCGTCTCCCGCATCCCCATCCCACTGCCAGGATCCCGAGGGTGCCAATAACCCCTGAGAGTCCAGTCAGCCTCACCAGGGATCCCCACCCCACCCAGGGCCCTGGGTAAGTCCAACCCAGGATCCTTACTGGGCCATACTGGGCCATACTGGGCTGTGCCCCTGTAGCTGCTGTGTCTCATTACCACCTCCCCCAGCCACAGAACAAAAACTGAATTGCAACGAAAATCCTTTGTGAGGCTGGATTGGTCCCATCCCGTCCTTCCTTCCCACTGCTCCCAGCTCCCATCCAGGCATTTCTGCGGAGCAGGTGGGATATGGGAGAGCAGCATTCCCAACCTGGCCTGCACAGAGGGGAGTGGGGAGGTTTCCCATCCGCAGGGGCTCCGTTCCCCTCCCCGGCGCATCTGGCAGGCAGATGTGGCCAAAGGGCCGGGATCTGCCTCCCAGATGGGGGACGAGCTGCAGAATGTCTGTATGGGATTGGAAAGCAATAATTTTTTCCTTGGAAGTCTGCGTTTCCCGGCTCCTTGCACGCACTCCCCATCTCCAGGGGTGCTGCAAAATCCCTGCGCAGAGCTGGGGCTGCCCTGCGGTGCTCTGGTGCTGAAGCATCCCCTGCTCTGCACCTCCACCCCGTATCTGCACCCTAAATCCCACTTCTGCATTCCCTGTCCTGCATCCACATCCCATCTCCTGTGTCCTGCATCCCGCCTCTGCACCCCAAATCCCTCCTCTGCAACCCACAGCCGGCACATCCTTCGTCTGTATCTCTCATATTCCATTTCCCCCATCACCTGTCCTATATCCCACCTCTGCATCCTAAATTCTGCTTCTGTAGCCATGTTCTGTATCTGCATCCCATATTCTGCATCTGCCCTTTCATCCCCTGTCCTGGGTCCTGCATCCCACACCTGCAGCCCCTCTCCTGTGTCCTGCATCCGTGTCACACGTTCTGTGTCTGGAAACCTGCATCTGCCTCCTAAACCCTCCATCCTTCATCTGGGAGCCTGTGTCTACATCCTAAATTCTCTATCTGTTTCCTAAATTCCTGGGTTTTTTCCTAAGTCCTGTGTCTGCATCCTGAATCCTGCATCCCACATCCTAAAAGCTTCCACAGGCTCTCTTCTGTGCCTTACATCTGGCACCCTGTGTCTGCATCCCAAATCCTGTGTCTCACATCTGCATCCTGAATCCTCCACCCTGTGTTCCACATCTACATCCTAAATCCTCAATCCCCCCATCCTAAATCTTACGTCCTACACCTGCATCCTAAATCCTTCATCCCGTGTTTATATCCTAAATCCCATGTCCCCATTTACATTCCAAATACTCCATTCCAGATCTGTGTCCTGGCTTCTCCATTCCGTGTCCTGCATCAACATCCTGTGTCCCCCACCTGCATCCTAAATCCTCTGTCCTGCATTTACGTCCCCAGTCCTATGTCCCACATCTGCATTCTAAGGTCTCCATCCTGCCTTCTGTATCCACCTCCATCCACCATCCTAAATCCTATACCCCACACCTCCATTCTAAGTCCTGCATCCTAAATCCTACATCTACATCCCAAATCCTATGTCCCACATTTGCATCCCAAGTTCTCTGTCCTGCATCCTGCACTGACATACTAAATCCTGTGTCCCCATCTCAATCCTAAATCCTCCATCCCCCATCCTGCATCTATGTCCGAAATCCTGTGTTCCATATCTGCATCCTAAACCCTCCATCCTGTATCTACACCTGAAATCCTAAGTCTCCATGTACCTCCTAAATCCTCTATCCCACATCTACATCCTAAATCCTCTATCCCACCGTTGCATCCTGGGTCCTCCACCCTGTGTCTTGCATCTTCATCCTAAATCCTACATCCCCATCTGCATCCTAAATGCTCCATCCTGCATCTACATCCCATGTCCCACAGCTGCATCCCAAGTTCTCTGTCCCAGATCCTGCATCTATGTCCCAAATCCTATGTCCCACATCTACATCCTAAATCTTGTGTTCCGTATCTGCATCCTGAAACATGCACTTGTGTCCTAAATCCTACAACCCCATCTGCACCCTGAATCCTCTGCTGCATCCCACATCTACGTCCTAAATACTCTATCCTGCATCCTCAATCTACATCCTAAATCCTGCATCCACAGCCTAAATCCCAAGTCCCATATCTGCATCCTAAGTTCCCTGTTTCACATCCTGCATCTACTTCCTAAATCCTCCACCCTGTGTCTAAACCCCAAATCCTATGTCCTACGTTTGCATCCCAAATTCTCTGTGCCACAACCAACATCTACATCCCAAACCCTCCATCCCCATCTAGATCCTAAACCCTCCATCCTCCATCCGTGTCCTAAATCCGACATCCCATCCCTGCACCCGGAATCCTCCATCCTGCATCCAGCACCGCATCCCAAACTCCTCTCCCGGGATGCTGCGAGGAGACCGAGGGCCGACAGAACCCCCTGTGCCCGCAGGAGCGCCATGAATTTGGGATGAGGCGGGGGCAGAAGCCCCCGGCCGCCCGCCCCGGCCGTGCTGTTGGTTTTAGGATTTGCCACGCTCCGGTGCCTCCGAGCGCGCCGGGTCCCCGGCGGGGCCGCACAAAGGGCGCTTTCAGGGCCCCGCTCGGCGCAGCCCCCCCTCACCCGGCCGCATCAGAACACAAACCTTTCATCCCCCTCGGGTTTCCCCCACAGACCCCGAAAGCGGGAAATAATCCCCTCTCTACGGAGTTCAAAAATCCAAAAGAACCCTAAAAATTAGGGTTGAAAATAATTCCCATGGGAAGGGAGCAACACACGAGACTGGTGGAGCACAAGCAGTGCCCAGCATCCCCTGAAGCATCCTGGGGAGGAGGGGATGTGCCCGTGACCTCCCAAAATATCCCATTTACAGCAGGGAACAGGTGAAAAATCCATTTGTCTTGACAGCGAGAGTCACTCGTGCAACGAGTTGTGCGCAGCCTGATGCCCCTCCATTCCCGAGGCATTCCCAAAGATTTTCTTTTTTATGCCCTTAGAAATATAAATTCCTGGGGGGAATGAACCAGAAAACCCTGTATTCAGCCTAATTATCCCCCCTGGCCGCAATCTGTGATCTCTGGGACAATTAAAAGCGCTTAATCCCGCCTGAAAAGCAAACAAGGTCGGAGTGCGGCGTCTTCCTGCTTCCCCCTCGCCCGCTGCCGGGGTCTCGCTCCCCAGCTGCAATATAAATATGCAATTAAAAAATCGCCGCTAATTGCTTCACCCGAGGGGGGTTCCCACCAGGGAAACAAAAAAGCTGGGGAAAGGGATATTAAAAAAAAAAAAAAAAAGAAAGAAAAAATTAAGAAGGGGTAAACAAGTAAAAAGTGCATTTTTTTCACCCAGTAATTAAACATTGATGCAGCTTTAGGGAGAAATTGTGGAGCTATCTCAGGGTTTGCACCCTGGAGTGGGGGTTTTTTTGGGGGGATGCTCTTTTTTTGGGGGGATGGGGTTAATCCCTTGCTCTCCTCTCTCGCTCCAGCGCTAACAACCCCTGGCAGCTCTCGGGCTCGTTAGTCCTTCCGAAAAGCAATTAGAGAGGTTGGAAAATGAGGGCAGCCGCTGCCCTGAGACAGGGCAGGAATGGGGGGTAGGGGGGGTCAGCTCCTAAACCTTGGGGCTGGTTTAGGGCTCGGCAGAGATCCCGCAGCGGGATTCACGCTGGCTGAGCAAAGCCATCAGTAGGTTTCAGAGTGAACACCCCATTGCGACCTCCCCTTGCAGCACCCAGCCTCACTCTGTGTCCCCCAGGGCTTTATTGAACCTTCAAAACCTAAAACAGGCGGCTGGACACCTTCACAGCGCTTGGGTGCTGCTGCCAGAGCCCAGCCAGGAGGAAGAGGAGGAGGAGAAAGAGGAGGAGGAGAAGGAAAAGGTGGAGGAGGGGTGTGGGGGCTCAGGTGCCGGGCAGCCAGACTTTGTGGGTGCTGACGATGTCGCTGAGCTTGGCTTTGATCTTCAGGAAATGCCTCTTGAACTCCAGGCCATCGCCCTGCGTGGGGAGAGATGGGGGGGTTACATCCCCCTGCACCCCTCCATCCCCAGCACCCACCTCCCGTGGTCCTTCCCCACCCTGCACAGTCCTGCACCCACCTCCCGTGGTCCTTCCCCACCCTGCACGGTCCTGCACCCACCTCCCGTGGTTCTTCCCCACCCTGCACGGTCGTGCACCNGTGCTCCTTCCCCACCCTGCACCTGCCGTGCAGCCCCCACCACCCACCCTGACCCCCCGTGCACCTTGGAGAGGCGAAAATCCACCAAAATCTTGCTCTCCATCTCCACCAGGTTCACCTTGAAGATGAGTTTGTTGTTCCTCCTGTCCGTGGTCGAGATGGTGACCTGCAGAGGGAGGGGTAGCTCGAATTATTGGCTGATGTAACAGCACAGGGGGTCCCAGCCCCGATTTCACCCCCCAATCCCCACCTGGTTGGTGCAGCTCATCTTCCAGCCGTAGCCCATCTTCTCACACACCTCCTTCAGCGCGCGGTAAGAGCCGTCGGCGTCCAGCTTGGTGAAGAACCGTGTCATCCGCTTCACCAGCCGCTGCCACGGGCTCTGCCGCCCCAAAAAAACGGTCCCAAAGGTCATAAATCCCGCCAAAAAGGTCGTAAATCCCACCAAGTTCCAGCCCCGGCTCTGCCAAATCCCGGCTTTCGGGGAGGAAATGTTGGAAAGCTGCACCCCCTGATGGCACAAGGCAACAACCGCATCCCAAACAGCAGGAATGCTGCACAGTCACATCCCAAACAGCACAAAGTCGACACCTGGTGTCACAAATATGGCAAAAACGCTCCTTAATGACACGTATATGATGCAAAGTTGCACCCCAATACTACAAACAGTGCAGCGATGGACCCCAATGTTGTAAATTGGATGCAAAGCTGCCTCCCAAATGCTGCAGAGCGGTACCTCAGAACTGGAAAGTTGCATTTTATTACTCTAAACACTTCAAAATTGCACCCTAAATACCACAAGGCTGCACCCCGAGATGACAAACCTTGCCCAGCTGCACCCCAACACTGCCAAGCTGCTTCCTGAGATTGTAAATCAGTTGCAAAGTTGCTCCCCAAACACCACAGAGCACTGCACAAAGTGCACCCTGATGCCATAAATGATGCACGTTTGCACCCCAAATCCCGGTAGGTGGCACCCCGAGATGATAAAACTCACAGCTGCATCCCAGCCTTGCCAAGTTGCTCCCTGATATTCCACACACAGCAAAGCTGCTCTTTAACGTGGGATTTATGATGCAAAGTTGCACCCCAATATCTCACAGAGCTGCACCCCAAAGCTGTAAATCGGATGTGAAGCTGCCCCTCAAGTCCCTGGCAAAGTGACAAACTGACACGAAAAGTATTGCAGATTTTCACCCCAAACCCTGCACCTCACACCCTCAGCTGGTAAATATTCAACAGCCACAGCCCCAGCAGTTGCTCCCCGACATTATAAATATGACAAAAGTTGCTCCTTAGTTTATCTGTCAAAGGCAAAGTTGCACCCCAGTAGTATGAAAGGTGCAACACTGGATCCTGATGCTGTAAATAGGACGAGCAGCTGCCCCCGAAATGCTGCAGAGCTGCACCCCAAGATGATAAACCTCACCCAGCCACAGCCCAAACATTGCCAAGTCGCTCCCTGATGTTACAAATACGGCAAAGTTGCTCCTCATTGTCCTATATACGATGCAAAGTTGCACCCCAGTTTATACAGTGCAACGTTGGACCCCAGGGTTGTAAATGGGATGTGAAGCTGCCCCCAAACACCCTGAGGCCACAGCAAAGTGTCACCCCGATACTGAAAATACTGAAAAGCTGTGCCCCAAATCCTGCAAACTCACACCCAAGGCGATAAATAACACAAAGTTACACCTCTGAGACTGCTGAGCTGCTCCCTGACGCTCCCCATCAGGCAAAGCTGCACCCCAAACACCACAGAGCAGCCCCTGACCACTGCAAGGTGCACCCTGACACCATCGACGATGCCGAGCTGCGCCCCAACCACTGCCAGGTGGAATCCCAAGAGGATAAACCTCGCCCGGCCGCATCCCAAACACTGCGAGGCAGCATCCTGATATCCCAAGTGGTGCCAGGTGTCCCCTGCAGCCCCTGACCTGGGAGGAGCCTGGGGTGCCCAGGAGTTGGCTGTTGACCAGCATGTGCTCGGGGCAGGCGGGCTGTGAGAAGCTGAAGCCCTGCACCAGCTGGTCGATGCTTCCAGCGCCACTTTCCCAAGGCATCCCGCCCGTGCCGGGCTCCGGCTGTGACGTGGAATAGCTTGCTTTGTCCTCACTGCAAGGCAAGGGGGGACACAAGGGTTAGGAGTGCTGGAGAGAGCCAAATCCACGTGGGAATTGCATGGGATTTTGCAGGATTTGGGAACGATCACAGGGGTTGTGTGGGGTTTCCACCCAACCACCTTTCCTGGAGGAAATGCTGGGAAAGCCCCGAGGAATTGCAAGCCGGTGTGGAGGGAAGCAGAGGCTCACCCCAGTGCTCCCTTCACCGGTGAGAAGTCTGTGTCGGATCGGATGTGCTTGGAGAAGCCTCCAGGGGAGTCAGCGACCCCCCCTGAGGAGAGCCGAGCCCGCTTGGCATCTGCAAAGGGACAGGACACCCAATAACCCCCAAATCCAGGGGCACCAGCGCGTTCCCCTGCGGCCCCTTACCCTTTTTGAGGGGTCTGCTGTACCACCGGTCCTTCTGGATGTCAGGAATGGTGATCCTCGCTGTGGGGCTCTCCGTGAGGATCTTGTGCAGCAGCGCTGGGGAGGACGAGGGGGTGGAATACAACACGGGGTGTGTGTGTATTTGTGTGTACATAAATGTATTTATTTAGGGAGCTGCGGGGTGCTTACCCAGGGGAGCCGAATCGATCTTCTTCCAAGGTGGGAGGTAGGTTTTCCTCTCCTTCCAGTCGCTGTATTCCTGGCAGCTGTCGCTGGGCTGGTCCCAGGGCAGCTCTGCCGGGAGATCCCGCTGCTGTCACCCCGCGGTGCCACGACCCCCGGGCACACACGTGGTGCACCAGGTGTCCCTGCCCTGCCACGGATCCTGTGTGCTCCCTATGCATCCCAAACCCCTCCACACATCCCAAACCTCCCTATGCATCCCATGCCTCCCTGTGCATCCCAAACCTCCCTGTGCCTCTCAAACCTCCCCGTGCATCCCAAACCCCTCCACACATCCCAAACCTCCCTGTGCATCCCAAACCTCCCTGTGCCTCTCAAACCTCCCCGTGCATCCCAAACCCCTTCACACATCCCAAACCTCCCTGTGCATCCCCTTTTCTCACATGCATTCCATACCTCTCTATGCATCCCAAACTTCTCCTACGCACCCCATACTTCCCCTGTGCCTCCATACATCCCCCTTACGCATCACATACGTTCCCCTTCTGCAGCCCTCTGTGCCTTCCATACATCCCTATAGATATCCCAAACACCCCCCTCCGTGCATTTCACATCTCCCTTATGGATCCCACACCTTCCACCTCTGGGCTTCACACATCCCTCCCCCTGAGCATTCCACACATCTCTCCCATCTCACATGTGCTCCTTCCCCATCCCATACATCCCTCAATGTACTCCATGTGCTTCCCCTCACACATTTCATCCCTGCACCCTGTATGTACCCCCCTCCTCATTCCATACACTTCCCCTTTGCATCCCATACCACACCCCCTGCGTTTCACACGGACACCCCGTGTGGATTCCATCCATACACCCCTACACATTCCATAAACGCTCCCCCATGTCCTTTGCACCCCTCCTGCATTTCCCCCACACCCCCCGAGCACGTCACATGCATTCCATCCATTCCTAGAGGCATTCCCCTATTCTGCCGGCTGTGTGTCACCCCCTGTGAATTCCACACATCCCAAAATTCCCACCTCCGGCCAGCATGGCTGTCAGCACCACGTCACCCCCTGTAAACTCCATACATCCCAAAATTCCCACCTCCAGCCAGCATGGCTGTCAGCACCACGTCACCCTCTGTGAACTCCATACATCCCAAAATTCCCACCTCCGGCCAGCATGGCTGTCAGCACCACACCACAGGCCCAGACGTCGACGGGTTCGGCGCGGAATTCCGGGCGCCGCAGCAGCTCCGGGGCCACGTAGGGCAGGGTCCCACACATTTTGTTCAGCAGCCGCTCCCGCCCATTGTGCCGGAACACCGTGGCCAGGCCGAAATCCGAGATCTTCAAGTTGTCTGGGCCCAAACAAAAAGCCAAAAGCAAAATCAAAAATTTAAATCAAGAAGTTGAAATTAGCCCCACACCCAGCTAAATTGATTCAAAACGCAAATTAAAATTTAAATGGAAAGTGTAAAAATTTTGATTATAAATTCAAACTTAAAATTTCTGATTAAAATTTTGAATTGGAAATAAATTTAATATAAAAATTCAAGGTAAGGTTTTAAAGACCTAAGTTTAAAAGTTGAACTTAAAATTTTAATTAAAATGCAAATAAAATTAAAAGAAAAAATCAAATTGAAGTGCAAATTCAAATTCAAATAAAAGCTTAAATTAAAAAATGAAGCTAAAAATTTTAAAAACTTTAAAAATGCATGGTAAAATTTAAATTCAGAATAAAATTAAACCCCTAAATTAAAAATTCAAACGCAAAATATAAGCATCCAAATAAAAACTTTAAATTAAACATTCAAATAAAAAACCGATAACTTCATGGGGGTCGCAGAGGGACACGCCTGCCCCACCTCGCTCGTCCAGCAGCAGGTTCTCGGGCTTCAGGTCGCGGTGGGTGATGCCGATGCTGTGCAGGTACACCTGGGGATGAGGGGAAGCGTCAGCGCCGTGCAGGAATCGCCACCGGCACCAGCGGCATCGCCACCCGCAGCGCTGCCGGGGATGGATCCTTTTGCACGCCGGCAATGAGCTGCTGGAAGAACCGCTGCGCCTCCGGCTCTGGCATCCCGACATCCGGCTCTACACGTGGGGAAGAAGAAGAAGAAGGGGAAGAGCAATCCTCAGCCGAGTGGGGATGATAATTTAAGGTGCCCCGTTGCCCCTAAACGCCCGGGTACCGCCGTGCCGCACCGATGCGGTCGAAGAGCTCTCCGCCGCGGCAGTACTCCAGGAACAGGTACTGCGTGGCCCCCTCCCGCCGGTGTCCGTAGAACCGGACGACGTTCTCGTGGCTCAGCATCTTGTTGATGCAGATTTCCTTCTTGATGTTCTCCGGGCACTCGGCCGCGCGCTTCATGTCCACGATTTTCACGGCCACGGCCTCCTCAGTGCGGCGGTTCACGGCCAGCTGCACCCTGCGGTGGGCAGGGGTCAGCGGGGGCACCGTGGGCACAGAACAGCCAGGGAATGGGCAGGAAATGGGCAGAAAATGCCGCCTCTGGAGGCACGGAACGGGCAGGAAGGGCAGGGAGGGCAGGCACAGGCAGGTGCACGATGGGCACACGGGTGTGCAAGGGGACGCGATGGGCGAGCCAGGGGGACATAAGGGCAAGCAATGGCCGTGCATCAGGGGCACACACGGGGCATGTGATGGGCAAGCAGCGGGCACACAGAGGGCATGCAACGACCGTAGGGTGGGCAAACAGTGGGCGTGTGGTGGGCGAGCAGTGCGTATTGGGCAAGCTGTGGGCACACACAGGGCACGCGATGGCCAAGAGGCGAGCAGACAGTGGGCTCGCAGTGGCCGCGCAGGACCACGCAGGGACAAGCAGCGGGTGTGCAAGCGGCACACGCGAGGGACCAGGGGGGCCAGCGGCCGCGCAAGGGGCAGGGCAGGGGCGTGCAAGGGGCGGACCCGGCCGGCAGCAACCCCGTCCGACCCGCCCTCCCCCGGACTCACTCCCCGTAGGCGCCTTCGCCCAGCGTCTGCACCAGGTCCCAGTCCTCCACGAAGGGCACCGCCATCCCCGGCCCCGGG
>VZRS01004266.1:4612-61153 GCA_013398055.1 Ifrita kowaldi
GGAGGACGGGCTGTTCCGCCTCTTCCAGCGCTTCGCGGGCGGGGGCGCCGGGGACATCAGTGTCAAGCTCTCCCACACGCCCGAGCTCGGCCGCGTCGCATACGTGAACTTCCGACACCCCGGGGACGCCCGCGACGCCCGCCGGCACGCCCGGGCCCGGCAGCTGCTCCTCTACGACCGGCCGCTCAAGGTGGAGCCCGTGTACTTGCGCGGGGGCCGGCGCAGCCGTACGCCGCCCCCCGCGCCTTCTCCGGAGCCGCTGGGGTACCTGCCGCCCCTGCACAGCGCCTACCAATACAAGCAGCGCTCGCTGTCGCCGGTCACCAGCCCCTTGCTGCGGGAGCCACGGCCCCGCCACGCTGCCGCTGCCGCCTTCGCGCTGGAAGCGGCCGCCATCGGGCTCTCCCGGGAGCGGGAGCGGGCCCTGGATTACTACGGGCTGTACGACGAGCGCGGCCGCCCGTACAGTTACCCCATCGTGGCCGAGGAAGACCTGATGCCGGAGGATGACCAGAGAGCCACCCGCAACCTCTTCATCGGCAACCTGGACCACAACGTGTCGGAGGTGGAGCTGAGGCGCGCTTTTGAGAAGTACGGCATCATCGAGGAGGTGGTGATCAAGCGCCCCGCACGTGGCCAGGGCGGTGCCTACGCCTTCCTCAAGTTCCAGAACTTGGACATGGCGCACCGGGCCAAGGTGGCCATGTCGGGCCGCGTTGTGGGCAGGAACCCCATCAAAATCGGCTACGGGAAAGCCAACCCCACCACCCGGCTGTGGGTGGGGGGCCTTGGCCCCAGCACTTCCCTGGCTGCCCTGGCCAGGGAGTTCGACCGCTTTGGCAGCATCAGGACTATTGACTACGTGAAGGGCGACAGCTTCGCTTACATCCAGTACGAGAGCCTGGACGCTGCCCAGGCTGCCTGCGCGCAGATGAGGGGCTTTCCCTTGGGCGGACCGGAGAGGAGGCTCCGAGTGGATTTTGCCAAAGCAGAAGAGACGAGATACCCGCAGCAGTACCAGCCCGCGCCGCTCCCCGTGCACTACGAGCTGCTGGCTGACGGGTACAGCCGGCACCGGAGCCTGGAGCAAGACTTGAGGGTGCGGGATAGGACTCCTCCGCACCTCCTGTACTCGGACAGAGACAGGAGCTTTGTGGAGGCAGACTGGGCCAGCCCTGCCAAAAATGCCGAACGCAGGAACAACCTGGAGAGCTACAGCCGGTCCGTGCGCAGCCGGAGCGGGGAGCGCTGGGGCAGCGACGGCGACCGCAGCGTGCCCAAACCGTGGGAAGAGAGGCGGAAACGCCGGAGTCTTTCCAGTGACCGCGGGAGGACTACTCACTCGCCTTATGAGGACAGAAGCAGGACAAAGGCCAGTGGGCCAGCTCTAGACCGCAGCCCTGACAGGGCTCGCAAGGAGAATCACACTACAGAACCCGGAGCCGAGAAAGAGCAGAGTAACTCCCTCCAGAACAATCGTCACGCGGCCGAGGAGAAACCCCATCGTGAGCCAGCCGACACTCCCCAGCCCAAAAAAAGGGACAGCGAACGCAATCATCGAACTGGTGAATCGGAATCAAAAACTCACGAGGAGCCAAAATCTGAGACCAAAAAGCTAAAGAATTTATCCGAATATGCTCAGACACTGCAACTTGCTTGGAATGGGCTTCTTGTGCTAAAAAACAGCTGCTTCCCCACCTCTATGCACATCCTGGAGGGAGACCTGGGTGTCATCAACGGACTCCTCAAAGACCATTCATCTGGCGGGAAGTTGACGCAGCTCAAAATCGCTCAGAGACTTCGGCTGGACCAGCCCAAGCTGGATGAAGTCACCCGGCGCATCAAACAAGGCAGCCCCAACGGCTACGCCGTGCTCCTGGCCACCCAGTCCGCCCCGGCAGGGGCAGGGGCCGAGGGGACCTTCCCTGTGGTAGAGCCTGGCTTGCAGCGACGGCTTCTCAGGAATCTGGTCTCCTACTTGAAACAGAAGCAGGCTGCTGGGGTTATCAGCCTGCCCGTGGGAGGGGCGAAGGGCAGGGACAGCACAGGCATGCTTTACGCGTTCCCTCCTTGCGAGTTCTCTCAGCAGTACCTCCAGTCAGCACTAAGGACATTGGGGAAGTTAGAAGAAGAACATATGGTGATAGTTATAGTCAAAGACACTGCCTAGCCCACACTGTCTTTTCAAATTCCATGTTTTCTTTGTGTGTCACACAGCCCAGTTGTTTTTAAGGCTGATCATTTTGGTTGAGGCTCAAAACACCTTGACCAAAGTGGTAAGATTTTTAGTTTCTAATTAATTTTAATACCTATAATATCTATTAAAATTTTAAATAGAGCCCATTTTATTCATTTTTAATATGTGACACTGTCCGCTGTTGTTCTGTATTTTTATTTTTTAACTGTATGAAAAGTTGTCAGTAAAGCCTTGTTCACTGATGGATTTCTAAACTTGTGCGGTATCCGAGTTCTTATGGCCAGGAACGGTGAGTTCCCTGTGCTGCAGGAGCAGCCAGGCCAGGTGAGGCCCCAGCCCAGTTCAGTTTCTCAGATCCCAACCTTGAGCACCTCCTTCATCTTTATATGTGTCCTTCAAGGTGGGAGGGGAAGGGGGGGTTCTTTATGCTGTATCAGAGACTGAAAGGTTGGGTCTCTATTTTTTTTTTGTTCTGTTTGCTTTTTATTTTGTAAATTTGAGTCTGGATGCTTTGCTGTTGAGTCTCTATTTGAGGATAGAAGCTTCCCAGGAAGCCAGCCTACCAAGGAAGCAAATCCTGATCAAGAATAAAAGTGTTTTTCATACACACCAAAAAATTAGTTGATACTTGGCAAAAAGTTTGCTGCTAAGGAGTGGACCTCTATTCAAGTTGGTGAGGTTTGAGAGCACTTGACACGTGTCTCAGTCATAGAAGTTCTTGGATAAAACAAAAAAGGTTTGACATTCCCAATTTTTATAAAAGGAAAGACAAGCAGAAGAAAAAAAAGTTATTTAAGGGGGAACCCTCTTGGGCCCATATTAGATATGGACAAGCCAGGGGTATGAAGGTGTTTGGTGAGCTGGAGGTGCCCATTTGCAGTCAATCATGTTGGACTACCTGGAATCCTTTATTGAAAGATAAACGGCAAATTTTTTTCCCTAAAGTTAAGATTTGTTTGCAGGCTTACCAAAAAAGAGAGAAACGTGCCTGGCTGGCTGAGAATGTGTTATGTTACCACAGGTAACCTGTAACAGAGGAACCACTGGAGATCAAAATCTGAGCTCTAAAATGGGGTGGATCCATCACCTTTGCTGTCTGTGGTGTGAGGGGTTGGTTGGGAGGCCAGACCGCCTGAGTGCTCAGCACCATAAGGATGTGGTAATGAGTCCAAGTTGGAGTTAAAATCCACACTGTTCTGTTTGGGGATATTTTTATTTTTTAAAACGATGCCTGTAGATTTTAGGAGACTTCCAGAAAATTGTGTGGGATTAAAAATGTTACATTTTAAAGTTTCTTTAGATTTGCAGGTGGTTTTTTGTTGTTGTTCTCATGGTAAGCAGGTGAACAAATTTGTGGGAGAACCAGACTTACCTTGCACCAATCTCTGTGGCCCAGCAACTCGCTGAGGGCTGCCAAAAGCCCATCTAAAACGCAGCTCTCAGGTATGATTGGTGTCACGACCTGCTTAGCAGGGAGCATAACTCAGTCTAATGATGCTTTTATTTTTCACTTTTTAACCTGCAGATGTAGGGACATCATCAGCTGATGATGGGTTATTAATATCAACAAGTGTGGGTTGGTTTTATTGGATTGGGGGGTTGCATTTCCCTTGATGCCTCTTCCATATCCCAGAAAATGATTCTGTCCTTACGCACCCGAGTGCAGCTCCGAGGCCACGGAGGGTGTTGTCCATGCAGAGCAGGCACGGGGCAGAGGGGAGCTGGCTGCTCCACTGGGAACAGCAGGGCTCTGGGAATGTGCTGTGGGAGCAGAGGAGCAGTTCCAGTGCCCGAAGCAGCCAGGCTGCACTGGTGGCACTGGGCTGCCCTGGTTTCACACGCTTATAGGGACACCGACTCCACCCTCGTGACCGAGTCCCCGACGCTGCTGTAACACAGACAGTGCCAAATGTCAACAATTGTAACGGTTCAGTGTTACCTGAAACCAAGTGCTATTCAACACCCCTCGTGGCCAGTCCTAGAGCGATCAGAGCCTTTTGCGGCAGGATCCTGCCTAGGAGGTGTCCAGGCAGCCTGAGGCAGTGAGGTGGTGCCAGTGCAAGTGCCCGCCTGGCTGGCATGGCAGGGGGCTGCAGCTCGTGGTGCTGTAGCATGGCCTTTTGTGTGTTATAGTGTGGTAGGAAGGGGAAGGAAGAAAAATCAGTAAATTATAAAAGCTGCAACTGTTTGCTGGCAAAGCCAAGGAACAGCCCAAAATCCCCCATCGCCCAGTTTTCTTGTGAAATAAATCATAATGTAGGGTTGTTTAGAAGACAAAGATTTCAATGATGGGATTTCTGTTCCCAGAGAGGTGGCTGATGGTTGTGAGCATGTGAGACCCACAAATCTCCCTCCTGCCACAACTAACAGGTGTAAAGGAGAAGTTGGAGAGTTATGGAAAAAACACCTGGGAGAGAAGGAGCAGCATTCCTCTGACACAATGACCTGAGCCTTCCCTGCTCCCTGGCAGGCAAGGGAGCCACACCATGGCTTTAACAGACTGTGCCAAGGCCAAAGGCCCCATCCTGGACTCGTGTCCACCATCCCATCCCTTCACACGTGGATCCAGGCTGATTCCAAGAGAAACAGGCCTGAAAAAGTGTTGGCAGTTACAGCAAAATAACTCTGCATCTGGATCTTACAGCATCAAAGCCTTGGGCCTTAAACTGGGATGGGCAGCAGTTCTGGGGAGTAGATGGGGGGGTGGGAGGTTTGAGCCCCTCAGTGATGCTGGAAGGTGCTGGGGGGTTGTTTTTGGGAGGATGGTGCCTTTCAGCCCAGTACAGTGGGGCAGTAAGGTGATCATGGCAGGGTAGTGGTGTCTGGCGCCTTGGGGTGATCTGAAACTCAGAGGGGGAACAGGGTGTGACATGGTGGATGGGCTGGTCTGAGAGTGTTAGTGCTTAGACTGAGCTACCCCATCTTTTATTCTAAGCACCCATTCAACATTGTCTTACAACGTCTCTTCAACAGCAGTTGCTGGCTGTCTTTCCTGCTGAATGTGGATGTGCTCTGACCAGTGCTTAGGAGCCTCAGTCATTGCCCTTAGCTACACTTGGTGGGGTTTGTACCCTGCTCTCCCAGCCCTGGCCTGTGGGAGATTTTTTAACCCCAGCCCTGCAGGGATGTGCTGCTCCCTCCCAGGATGCTGGCAGGGCTTTCCACAGGCTGTGTTCCATGGAAGGGTGCTGCAGTGCACCAAATGGGCCAAGCAGTTACTCAGGTCCCAGAGCAATGAGGACCACGCTGACAAGAGGGCACAGGCTGTGCTGGGCTTGTCTGCTCACATCGTGGGAGGAAACAACATCCCCCCTGCTCCCCTCTGGTGCAGAGGCAGGAGTATGTCTTAGCCAGCTGGCAGGACATTTAAATCTCCTTCCACCCCCTAAGCCAGGGTCTGTAACTGCTACATAGAAGAAATACTGTATGACACCACATCAGCCACGTGCTGTGAGTATTCCAGAAGATTACAGGATTCTTTCCAAGCAACATGCTTTTAAATAGATTAAATCACGATGCCAGGGTGGCAGGTGATTTTCCAAATGCTGAGAATTTCTCCCCATCCCAAGCAGCTGCAGAATTACGGCCTGACAAAAACAAAATAATTCCTGCTAGTCCCCAGTTCTGAACCTCACCGTGCACCCAGGTTGGTGCAGGCACCTGTTCCCCAGCACTCTTCAGTGAGATCCCCAAAACTAAGGCAGCAGCATGGGGTGCAAGCAGCTTCCCCAGGTGTGTATTTAAACTTCAGAGAGGCCAGGTCTGCTTGGGATAGGGGCTGGGGGGCTGCTTCAGCAGTTTTGGGGAGGCTGACCTGCAGGCCCTGCCTCCTTCCCCACAGGGCAAGGCCCAAACCCACTCCCTTTGGCTCTGTTCAGTGGAGTTAGGGCAGGTGTGAGAGTGGAGGGATGGCTCACATACTTACAGCACCTCAGCTTCAAGTCAAATGCATACACAGGAGCTCCAGCCCACGTGTTTTGGTTCTGTCTCACAAAAGTAGCTGGTAAATTTCTCCAATATAGCCAGGCCCAAATCAGCAGCAGATGCAGCCAGTTACAGCTGGGGTATAATGCCAGAACAATATACGGACATCTGGCACTGCAGCTCCCTGGAAGCAGTAGCTGAGTACATGCTTTTATTTTTTTCCTCCTCCTGAGCTGCACATTCTTCTATGGTGAAGTTGGGTAGGATGGTTTCTGGTAAGGCAGGGGCTACTTCCACAGCCGTTGGGTGGCACATCTGATTTTCAATGCCCTCATTTAATCAGAATGCTGCTCCAATTGGTGGTCTTAAATGCTGCAATAATCACAACTTGTTCATCTTTATCGACTCTATAGGGTACAATTATCCATTTTAAGTTGCAGCAGAACCTTTCTTTTTAATTATTAACAAGCAGCCCTGGGTAAGTGCATTAAATAGATGCAATGTTGGAGGGAAAAAAGCTATCCCTTCTTTCAGTTAAAAAGGAAATCCTTCCTCTTCAAGCAGTAAGACCTTGAGCAATAGTGGAAACGAGCAGTTCTTGCTGGAAAACTGGTTGTAGTGTCAAGGAGTGAGAAGTCTCCAGTTCCCTGTTCTGCCTCACACCCTATCCTGAAAGTGGCCAAAACAGAGAAAGGATTAAAGGGTGAGTGGATGTTATCTGAACACCTGGGAATAAACAGCACAGTCGTGGCCTTGTCCAGGCAAGCAGAGAGCACACCCACCCGCCAGCTCTGAGCACAGGCCCAAGCTGCACAGCTGGGTGCTGCACTGTCAAGTCAAACACTCCACTGCCATCTCTTCCTCCTGCTCTGAGGGCAGGGCCTCTTGTCGTGCCTCAGCAGGAGTACCTGATTTGCCCTCTGCCCTGACAGCCACAGGGCAGCCTGGGCAATGCCAAACCACAGCAGGAAGCCAGTGCTGCTCCCAGCTCCTGGCACACCCCGGGAGATGGGAAATTCCCTGCCTGAACTGCAGTGGAGACTCCAGAGCACCTCCCCACACAACCACAGCCCAGTGGCATCATCCAGCTCCCACTCAGTGTGGTGAGGATGCCACTGAGGATTCCAGGCTGTCAGGGAACCCAAGGGATCAGACTGGAACCCACAGAGGTGCTGTGCCATGGCCAGGCTGCGCTCCCAAATCCCGCGTTTCCTTTGCCCTTCCTTACTGCAGCCAGGTTCCAGCTACCCCTGGCTGCTCTCAGCCAAGCCCTGCAGGCACATGGAGCACTGCTTTTGCATGGCTACAATTCACAGCCATACACACAGACAGGACTTGTATTTCATTTTTTAATAAATACACTTTACATTAAAGAAAAAGGCCTTCAATTTGCAGTTTCCACACAGAGGGCAAGAGGGAAAAGAAAAAAAAAAGAGAAAGAAAGATTAAAAAACTTGAACCACAAAGGGCAGAGGGGAGAAAAAGGGCTCAAACTTCAATCCCAGATTCCCATGTCTTCAGGAATACCAGGCTCTGACTAGGCCCACCCAGGATTTCAGCCTCCCACTATAGCTGGTATCACAGCGCAAATCTACATTAGCAAACACCCCAGGGGCTCTTCCCTGGAGGACAAAAGCATCTGGAACACACTGGTGCATTAGCAGGTATAACACCTGTAGTTCTTCTTTTTTAAAAATAAAATCATATTTAAAATAAAAATATTCTCACTCCTCAACAATATTAGAAACCATGATCCTCTTATTTCACTTAGTAGTTGCATAAATTTTAATTTCTTTTAATTTTAAACAATTTTTCTCCCCTACCTACCCCATGGTAACAAGGTACTACAGGAATACAAAGGTCTCCCCTCTTTACTAGAACACTTGCCTTTTTTTTTCTTTTTTTTTTTTTTTTATAAAACTATTTCTGTTCTTTAGGAAAGAACTTTATACAAAGAAAATATATTGTGAAATATCTTCAGAAGTTTCCTTGAAGAGTCATCTCAGCCTAAAATAAAAAATAAAAAAAAAAAAAAAGGCAGAGAGAAATGAGGCCTAACCCCAGGTCTCTTTATTGAGACTTAGCCCCGAGCCTCAAACTGACTCAAACCAACACGGCGGATCAGCAGGAGATCCTCAGGTTTTCCCAGGAAAAGTAGGGCTGGGGTGCTCAGAGTTGGTTTCCAATTTGGTCTCTGGTCTTCTGTTGGGAAGGGAGCGTTGTCTCCTGCCCACACCCCGCCCACAGCCGCTCCTCACTCATTCAGGGACAGGATGATGTCGTCCTCCAGGTCGGAGTTATCGGAGCTGTCAGCTGCAAAGGAGACACGTGGGTTATGTTTGGTTTGTGGCAGAGGCACTCACCCAGGCACAGGAGATGGTCACCCCTGCCCGAGGCTGCACCATCAGTGCTCCAAACCACTCAAAAGCAGCCAGGAAATCTGTACCAGAGCTTTCTTTCTTTCTTTCCCTGCTTAAAACAGGCTCAAGGAGAGCAGCTTTAGCAAGTGCAGTTCCTATGAGCTGGCAGGTTTTTCCCCTGACAAGGTGGGGAGGACACCAGCAAAGAGCTGCCTGCACAAGTTCCTGTGCACAACAAAGGGCAACAGCTCTTCACACCAGGGGCTGGACACATGTGGCAGTCGCTCCTCACAGCTGGACAGTGCCACCAGCCTGGCCCCTGTATGATGTGCACAGGGTAATTCCTTATGCAGTGAGTTGGATCCCACTAAGGTGGAAGCAATCCACACATTCACAACCAGAACCTTCCTCTAGTAACTCAAAGGTTTCTGTAATGAATTTAACTACAGGTCACTTACTAAAGGTGACCTGCAATTTGTGCTTTTCCTGGTTTTCTTCATTGTGGTGCAGAATAAAGACACAAAGGGATTTACCAGAAGCAGTCACACACAGATACACACACTTGCTTTTTTATCTTAAAACATAAGATCTCTCCTCCCTCAGTTGTGCAAGAGGGAAGTGGTAGCAGCTCTGGCAGCAAGAGGGCTCCTGCCTTACCTTAGAGGTGATGTTGGCTCTTTTTCTTATGCGAATTCATTGGATGCAGCAGATAACTGGGTGTTAAAAATAGTTAAAAAAAAAAAAAAAAAGACACCAAGACTTCCACTTAGCCATCTCAGTAATAGTGGATCTCTAAAATGCCTGTTAAGGTAAGAAAGCCCTTCTGGAAGGTTTACCCCTTCTCAGATGCTATCCTTAGGGAAAAAAATCACAGGCAAGCAGAGAGGGTACAAACTCCTTCCCCCAACCCTCCTCCTTAAAGATCAGCCAGCTGCCTTTTCACTGTGATCAGCAAGGGATGCTCCATCTCACCATCCATCAGACTGAGCCTAAGCTGAGGGGTCATCAGTGCTCCCAGAACAGCCACAGCCACATTGGGGAGATGGAAAACAGCAGCCAGTGCTGCAGCAGCTACACTTACACAGTGAGAGGGAAAGAAGCACAAGCAAGATAACAATCCAGAAACTCTGGAGAAGAGAAGCTGGGAAAGCTGGTGTTTTGGGGGGGTTTTGTTGTTTGGTTTTTTTTAACCCCAGAGGAAAGCTTTGAGAAAGGACCTCCTCACTATTCCCCAGTTCACCACACAACTTTCCAGTTCTGAGCTCTATGACTGCAAGTAAACCTGACTGCAGTTAACTGCTTGGCATAGTTAGTTTGCACAGACCTGTCTAGAAGTGGCCATTTTGGATTGTAGAAGAAAAGAGGAATCAGAATCAAGAGTCAGCCAAGCTGCTGGTGAGAATTCCATGTATTTCTTCCATCCTATGCCTTATGTGCATTTCAAAAATTACACTCAGCCCACCCAGGAACAAGCTCTTGAAAGACCTGCACAATGCATGAACTGCTTTAACAAACAGATCTAATGTCCCCAAGGTGGTAACAAAGGGGGAAGAAAACAAATTCATACTTTAAAGGTTCTCCATGGATTATTTTAAAATAGGAATTGGAACACATAGCAACCAATGCCACTCACTCTCCTGTTTCGACTGTTCTCTGAATTATTTTGCTTTGAAAACACTCACTGTGTGTTAAGGAGGTGCACCCACAATACAGCAAGAATCTGCAGTAGGGAACACTCTAAATGCATCCCATACCTCAGATCTGTCCTTGCTACACTGGCAGTGCCCTTACAACTTTTAATTCTGGAACAAGCATAAGCAGAGGAAAATCTTAATTGCTCTTTGCTGAGTGGGAAACAGAAAGAAGTCAGATGAAGTCACAGAGCAGCTGCCATAGAACCTCACTCATCAAACCCATCAAGGACCACGCACACACAGGCAGAGCTGCACTCCCTGCTCTGAGTTCCCAAAATTGCTGCTAAGCAACCTAGCAGCTACGGGATGGGCTGGCTGCAGCTCCACAGCCATACCAGATCTAAGTTCTGCTCAACTGGCTCTATCCATAAATGATGTACAGATGTGGCCACTTCACAACACAGTGCTCAGCAGAGCACGCCTGAAACTCCTGTCAAGCAGCACCTCATTTGTTGCAGGAAGAGATATTGAAATGGCCTGAACATCCTGGCCATTCTGCCCCTTGGACAATTCAAGGTACAGCACCCCAGGTGCTCTCTAAAGAGCTTCTGGCCCTGCATTCCCTGAGGAAAAACAAATGGAGTTGTGTCATGAAGATCCTGCCCACTACTAGGACACAGAGGTTCCCTGTAACCCCAAAATGTTGCACTGCAATATGCTATTAATGACTGAGCTGTGCAAATATCCTTTATGGCCCTACAGTATAAACCTATTTCCTTCTAGAGAACAGCAGAGTGACCTCACAGAATAACTCTGGCAACCTCATGTGGCCAAGTCCTTAAAAATGACTGAGCTACACTGCCACAGAAGACATGGATGAGTCTGCCAGCCACATCACTGCCAACGAGGGGCTTCATCCTCCAGCACACTGGCAGGGAAGCCTGATGTGAGAGCTGAGATGGAAATCAATCTCCCACCACTGCAGGACTTCAAACACCTTGCACACCGTAATTATTCCACCTTACCCAACCTTTTAACTTAAGGTAACTATATTATGTCCATTTTTACAGCTTGAAAATTAAAAAAACCTAAGTGGTTTGGCTGCAAAAAATATACTCAAAAATTGGGCTGCAAAAAAGGGAACAGAATCTGGTGTCACAAATCCCAAGTCTGATGCTATCCTACTCACCTTCTTTCCTGTGAAGCGTTTTTCCAAATTTTATTGCTACATAAAAAGTTCAGATCTTTCTTTCTTATACACACATACACACACACACTTCATATTTTCAAATAACTGTATTTGTGGAATGATGCCAGCAAAAGAGAACAATTTAAATTGTATTCCAAAAGTTGTATCAGCTTCAGAATAGTCTAATAAAGGAAATGAAGTCAGAAATGCCATGTTGGCTTTGCACTTTAAGCAATTACAAAAGAGAAAGAACAGCACCAAGGATCAAAAGTGCTTCTCTGTCCTTACAGGCTCACATGAGGCAGAGAGGACAGGTGAGGTAACAGTTAAACCTGTGTTCCCTTGAAGGGCAGAACAGGCAAGCCATCAGACAAAGCTTCTTCACATGGAATTCTCACACACACACACACCTGGGAGCACCTGAGGAAAGGAGATACCTCCTTTTCCAAAATGCACAGTTGTTCTCTCACATAAGAGCTGTTTTTACCAGCAGGTTACTGAGAGAGGCCACAGGTGAACAAGCATGATGATGGGTCTGTGACTCACACCAACAAGGGACAAGTCAGTTAAGTCATTTCAGGGAAAATTTAGATGCTGCCTCTTTGTCAGGACCTTAAGCAGCAGATGAGGTCACAGGTAAGGTGGGCACACACTTACTATCTCCAAGAATCAGCTCAACTTCCTCATCAGCATCAGAATCTTCATCTTCACCCTCATCTCCCTCTTCCAGGAGGTTGGCAATCTCCTCATCATCGGAGGGAGAAAAGTCATTTTCTCCATCCTCACCAGCATTCTCGTTGTTCTCATCCTCCTCCAGCTCAGCCTCCAGCAGCTGGTCTGTGTCTAGTTCATCAAGGTCATCTGTGTCATCATCATCTTCATCATCATCTTCTTCCTCTTGCTCCTCTTCCTCCTATAAAGACAGCAAAAACAGTCCATTGCAGACATTAAGATACATGTAAAATGGAATAAGAGTAATTAAAGAAAACCTATAGTTTTCACTTCTCCCCATATGCAGCCATCAAACAGAAACACTCTCCCATCACCCATCTAAGCACACTCTCCACAGTTTCAGAACATCACCCATGCCAGGTCACCTGCAGGCCTGCAAAGTCTTAACTGCAAAATGCTGATGCAAACAGGTACCATTGGCTCAAGCTACTCTCCAGGACTGGCCACCAACACGTGTGACCACAATGCACCCTTGAGAAGGACATGCAGTAAGACCTGTTAATCCATGGCTTTGTTGCTAGTCTTGTGCAAACTGCTTTAGTTTCAGCAAGACCAAAACCTCCACTCGACATAAACCACATGCACCTTCAGTCTCTGTCATTCCCATCTGGATGAGGTGTAAAATGTAGGGAAGGATACTTTTAGCCAAAGTCAATCCCTGAACCACTCAGCTTCAGATGACAGAACTGTTTAAGGCAGCTCAGAAGTCTCATCCTTGGTATCTACCTGCAGATCAAGATCTTTCTCTATTAAACCATAAGAATTTGCATTCAGTAAAGCAACTGAATTCCTCATTGTACAGACAAAATCCAGCAATCTGTGTGTAGTGGATAAGACTGAGTGGGAAGGAGCTGTAACAGCTCTACCCTCCTTCCAGACAAATTGCCATCACAAGCCAAGCTCCAGGGTGTTCCAGGACTGAAAGAAAAGCTTCAATCCACCTGCACATCTCCTCAGTCACAGCCTGTTTCTCTAACAGAATGCTCTCAACTCGTTCAGTCCTAATTGCCCCTTTGTTTTGGGAGGAGACACATTCTGCAAAATTAGGAAGCAATTAAGACAGATAGCTAACAACCCACTTCAAGGGTTCCTTTGGTCCTCAAGCTCACCACACTCCCAGTGAGCTGTTTAGACTGCTGCATTTTCAGATCTAAAGGGACAGAGGAAAGTCCTTTACTGTCATCTCCCCAGCCTACTTTTTCTTCAGTCGGTGCTATAAAAAACCACCACACCCACACAAATCCAACATCTGTCACAGGCAAGAGAAATAAGGGAAGACAAAAAGCCTGAGTAAATTGTATTGTTTCTTCACTTGCAAAAGGCAGCCGAGTCTTCCCTGCTGACCAGAAGTGCCACGTTATTAAATGCAGATTACAGCATAAAAGCAATGGTTTGCTACATACAGTTTCCTTTACGAAAGAGCTTATATTAAATATAAAATTAAAACCAACCTGCATTAAAGCCTGTGCTTGTTTTAAGCAATTGCAACTTTACTTTGAGTCAGTGAGTCCTCAGATAAACAGACATAATTGTATACACACTGGGAGAGGAAATATCTTACTTGCAGTTCACAGTTTTAAACTGCAGTGCCACACTGGATATAATTTTCTATAAAATATACTGAATTGAGTATAAAAGCTTTACCTTAATAATTTGTATTTATTTTTGTTAAATGCAGTATCTGCAGAGAGACCAATGTCTTAAATTTTATTACTCTATTCAGAATTGAAAAGCTGATTAAAAACTGAAAAGGCAGGAGAGTTTATTTTCATTTTTCAGTGTCTAAACAATTTTGAAGCAGAAAAGAGATATCAACTTATTCAAAAATCTTAGAAAAATTAACCCAAGTTTCTCAGTGTCTGGAGATAGAGACACACCCGTAGACATTGGGGAAAAAATATGTTGTCTGCAAGATTCATTCAGAGTCCATGTAGGTAAAAATTGAAGGATTCTGAAACGAGTTAGGTCCCTTCTTTGTTTCTACATCTGTGGAATTTCTGAAAGTATTCTTTTCCTACATATCTAGTCCACAAGGACTCAAAATGTCAAAACTACTAAATTTGATTATGTTTCATATATAATGTATTTATTGGAAATTGAATTACTGTTTCATCAACATTCTAATTCAAGCTTAAGGCAAGGCATTTATACCAATATCACCCTTCAAATACAGGATGAAATGAAATATAGTTATATAGAGCTAAAAATCCCTTCTGGCTGAAAAGGGTAAGAGCCAAATTACACAGAAAGGTTGTACTTAGCTGCAAATTAACTTTGAAGGGTTATACTAACCAGTGAAGAAAAAATAATTTGTGAAAATACAAACAAGAACTGAAATGTTTCCACTTTTACAGATTAAATTACTTAATCTGAAATTGGTGATTAGAGTCAGGCCACATTCATTTAAAAACCACCTAAGAATAGTAAGATGAGATTAAAATGGTACCTGTCCTTGGTAAAACAGAAAATAGTGTGTAACTCATGCTACAAGAAGTCACGTGTGCATGTGAGTGTGACACACGCAGTGACATCCTTACAGAGCTGGAGGGGTGACACCTGACAGGGTTCAAGAGGAGCATCTTCATCAGTGAGGAGGAAACCTTGGCCACTGTGAAGCTTCTGCTAAGCTACAGGCAAATAAATTGTGCCTCAGCTTCTGAGCCAAGCCAAGCACAGGCTCTGCAGGCCCACCACAGCATTCCCGGCCAGAGCAGACGGCCTCACGCAGAGCCTGGGGACAGCTCTCCAAACAAAGCACCCAGAGCTTCTGCTCCCAAACCCAACCCCTGGGACACACAGCTAAGGAAGGGGTGAGGGAGTGCCAGGTGCAGGCTAACACCACCACATGTAAGTGATATCCAGGCTGTTCATGAGAAGCCAGGATGAATCCTCACGAGACACCACAACTGTCTCATGTAAGGGATCCCTACATAGGTAGAAAATGGCAGAACTTCCCCAGGGACTCAAACAAGCACACTGAGTAAGAGCAGAGAAAAAAATCCTTGTGCCATGTCACAAGGGAAGACAAGACAGCTATTTCAAACCATATCCAGGTTTGGGTAGAAAAAACCTGCAAAAGCAAGCTCCTGCCTACTCATCAGTGGCTCACAAGAGCTTTGGGCAGTGACACAGGTGCTGCTGGAAAAAAAAACCAGCATGCATATCCATGCAAAACAAGGAGGCACCTGTGCTCATCTTCCTCATTGGAGTAAACTCATCCACAGAAGCCATGGACCAGCACATGCCATAGGACTTAATATCAAGGCATGGTTTCAGCTATGACTAACTCCTTTAGATGCCTAAAGATATTCTTCTAACTGGAATGTTCTCTGTAAAAGCTGCTTGGATCAGAACTGGAACTGTTCATGGAGTATTCACATTCCTCCTCTGCTTCCTTAGAGAATATTCTCTTCCCTCTCTCCAAGAAAAGTCACTTCACAGTTCCCTCTGCAGAAGGCACGAGGGTAGGACTACAGAATCCCAAACTGACCATGTTATAACCTCTCTGTAAAAGGTTCTACCTCCCTATGAGCACTCTGACTCCTGGTCTGGTATCTGTGTGTGCCCTGTGCTACAGCAAGGTGCATGGTGATTGCAATGCAGCCACACCAAACCTCCATATTTTCATGGAATTCAAGGACAATTACAAACAACCTCAACCCAAGGCTGTTGAAGGAGGGGGGAAAAAAGAAAAAAAACATCTACTGCCTGCTCCTTTTTAAATAGAGCAGGCAGTTCTCAGAGGGCCATGGTGGAGTCCAGCTCTTGAATTAAGGATGCCACACTTCTCTCCACTTTAGTTACACTGTGATTCAGCTATATTATTTAGTTGTAGATACCTAAACTTTGGATTAATTTAAGGGAGTTCTACCTTAAAGGATGCCAAGAGTAGAACAGTTTTGAGTACTCACTGACCGTTAGCGAGACTCAAATTTGTAATTAGATATTCCAGAGATACATATTAATTTTATTAATTACTGAGTATGAATACTAGGGGGTTTCTGTGTTATGCTCCCAAAACTGCACCAGTGTCACCCCTCTTCATCTCCAGCACACACAATGTCACTACATAACAGCTGACATTGAGGTATCAGCATGTGGACTTGGATGGCCAAGTCTTTCTGCTCATCAAAAACACAGGGTCATGATTACAGTAAAGGAATTTTCATATAGGAAACACCCACTCTGTTTCATACACAAAATGGTTTCCTGGTCTCACTCTCTGCAAAAATACTGACAGGGTATTTCACCCTAGTTAAAGCAAAAAGGCTGCAAAAATAAGGCAATGAACAAAGGTGACAATTTCAAGCAAACAAACAAAACCCAGTTATAATTATAAGGGGACAGCAAAGAAGGAGGCTCCAACTTTCATGTGGAATAGCCATCTACAGGATAGGATGTCCACACAAGGACAGGCCCCAGCAAAACTTGCAAATTATTTGACTCTAGCTAATTTGATTCAACTAATAAAGGCTAGTTTAAGCTGAAAAAGACCATCTATACAAAGGGTTGTATCAGTTTAACTCAAAGAGTCTTAAGCATGTAAGTTAGTAACATATGGAATCATCAGTTACATATTTTAGAGGAACTATCTGCTCTTCTAGCATCAGACTCCAAAATGGGACATTTTATTTAAATGTGCATTATTTCTCAACACTCACTAACTCACCCAAATTCACTAATTCACTTACACAGTAACACATAAACAGCATCAACACACAGTCCATGGCCCTGGAAATGCTTTGAGGATGTTTAAGAGGGCAAAAGTGATTCCCATCAGCTTTCCAACACACCTGCATACAGGAAGATTTACAGAGATGTAATAGTACAAGAAAACCAGGACATAAACTTACAGAATCAGAAAAGCTGATTACACAGCAAAAGATTATCTTGAGATCATCTCAAAGCAAATTACTGGTAACTAAACACCACTACCAGTTTGCTTGCAGAAAGCAGAGTAGATTTGGTTCAATTAATTTATCATTTATTACCCCCAAAGGGAAAAACTAAACAACATCCCCTACAGAAATGGCAGATACTGGGGTGGCTGCACTGCAACAAAAAAACCTGCTTGACCTAATTCTTCATATTGCCAGTTTTTACAGCCCTTTCAGAGCTTAATAAATACCCTTTGCACTTGTTCAAGCATTATGTGTTTTCTGCCACATTGGTCTTTGATGCTTGTTGGCACGCACTACATAAGCTTTCATCACCATCACAGAATTTCTTACCATTCCTCTTTACCAATCATCTTGCACACACAAAATTCACGAATTTGTCTTTTCTGGGCAGCACAGCTTATTGATACTTAACATACTCACTGCTGTTCTTCTCTCAAAAATCATTCAAAGGCTCAGGAAAACCCCAGTATTTCACTTATTCAAACTGATGCAAAATACATGTTAGCTAAGCAGAACTTTAACTTTTTGATTTTAACATATTTCTGTAATGTATTCTAACATTAAATTAGCGTATGTACAAAGTGCTTCCAGGAAGTATGACTTACAGCACTGCAGATCTGCAGTATGTAAAAATAGACCAGCCTGCTTTTAAGTACTCTTAAGACATTTTTATAGAGCTTTCTTACATTTCTTGAATCCAAACATGTTTTATGACCACGTGACCAGAATTTGAGACTTCTCCACTGCATATTACACAATCTCTCAAATTTACACTAGGCTAGCATTTAGTTGCCAAAGGAAGACCCCACAGGTCTTTTTCAATTGTTGATGTTTGGGTTGGAAATTCTGATTCAGTTTTGAGATCTACAGGTCACTGCTTTTTTGCTTGACATGTTTTCAGCTATTACAAAAAGCTTTATCTGTTTGTTTCACACCTCACTGACTTTTCCTTCCTCTACTAGGAGCTGATTCACAGTGCAAAACCAGGCAGCACATCAACAGTTCTGCCCAGCTTCTTGGGACTGCTCCATGAACTCCTTTCCCAGCCCCTGCTCACCTCCCATCAGCACCTCCAAGGCAGCACCTCTGACCTCCAGCTGCTTTCCAGCAACACTCCCTCCCCTCTGAAAACACAATCTCTATTGCACCTCTCAGTCTGAATCATGCTAGACGGTATTACTCTAACTATTCTCATTTTCATCTATCTTTTCTCCATCTGCAGAACAATTAATCCCATGTTAGTAAAGCTTTTCCCACTATTTCAAATGTTTCAGCTCCTATTTAATTCACTTCTGGCTACCTTTAGCCAAGTCAAATTATCTGCTGGTAACATCTGCTTCTAGCAGTTATTTATTTCATCTAGGTTTGTTTTCTTTTTAAAGAAATTCATGTTTCAATAGTCTAATTATTTTGGTTCATTTATTTGCTTTTGCAAGAAACAGGCTACTGGTTTACTTCACCCTCCTTCCCCAAGTTTGTCCTACTGCAAATTTGTCTGGTCTCCTCTAGATTATCAGTATTATTGTAATTACTCCCTATTTCCAGCTTGGGAAGGGGTTTTGCTTTCATAAAAAAGGACATATGATCATTGTTCAAATACAAGTGTACTGAAGAATGTTTTTCCCAGAGGAGTAAGTCTCTCCTTGTTCCAGTAATTTATCTATCTTTCTCCACAGACAGTCCCCTTGTCATATCTTCTGACAATTGTACCCTTTGCTGTGTACCATGTTGGTACTTTCTGGGCCTTTGCTATGCAATTCCCAAGAGTGACAATATCTGGTTTTCAGTCACTTCAGAGTTTCTATCCAATTCCTCCCCACCCCCCGCAACCACTTCTTAACACTCCTGGACAATGGGTAGTGGAAAAAGCTAAAATATAGCCAACAGACTCCCTGGTCAAGCATGTAAGGAATTTCACATCCTAGATTACCTAGGGTCCATCCTTCCCCTCAGCTAACAAACCCATTTTCTTTTATGTACCATAAAATTAATTCTAAGTATTCATTCATCACCTTCACACCACAGGGCTGCACCTACTTTTACCTTCTTGGCTACTTCAGGGTTAGAATTTCTACTTCTTCATAGCCATTAGTCACAGAGCTAAAAACGTAGAAGCCTGGGAAGCTGCAGAAGTTACTATATGTAACAAGCAAGGAATCTTACCATAGGCTTCTATGCAGGTGTAGGTATGTGCAGATTTAAAACAGGAAACAGCACACAGCGTACAGAATGTCACAGAGGCAAAACATGGAGTGAAGAAATAAAAAGCAGTTAATCTCTTAGTCTGTGTAAGTAGGTTTAGCTTGTCTAACAATGACTACTTACCTGTGATAAACAAACCATCCATGATACAGACAACTAAAAGCTTTAAGGGAATGGGCCCCACATGGATCAGGAGGCTCAGCTGGGGCTCTTTTGAGCAAATTCTGGTTTTGTCTATGAAATGTTTCCATTTCAACCTAACTGTATGCACCTGATGATAATCATAGCTCCAGTCACTGTCCTCTGAGGCATGTGCAAGCCACCATGTCACAGCTGGTACCTTCCTTAATGCTTGGGATAAAGGGGTTCTAAGGTGACTGTTATTACATTCCCTGTGCTGCAGGGCTCAGAAGTAGTGTAAGGGGTACAGAACTAGGTACAATTTTTCAATATGCTTCTCTTCCTTTCTCTCACTGATCTCACACTCTTACTTACAAAAATAAATTAATTCCTTTAATTTCATGACAAAGAACAATACTGCATAAAGGAATTTCAAAATTTGGCAGGTAAATGAACTCCCTCTCCATGGACAAGAATTTGTTCCTTTATTTTCTCAAGCTTCTGACTGGCATTTCTCATCACAGCTGAGGCAGCTCTTATTTTCTTGGATCCCAACTACTGTGGGAATTCTAGAAAGATGTGTTAGGCAAGAGGAAGGACATCTTTGATTTATGTCACTGAACAGGCAGAATATGTTTTTATCTCTGCTGAAGCTGTTTTACTCCGTAATACTAAGCCTGCCCTTCTGGAAACTTCAAACACTTATCTCTTTCCAAGAATTTCCTCTGTTTGCACTGCCTGAGAGCTACTGAAAATAGATTCTGAAACAGTAGAATAGGCTAAAGCAGTCACAGTTATTTGCTACTATCTAAAAATGTGGTAAGAAGTACAGCCACTGTTCTTTTAAATATCTGTTTTGGAGGATGCCTGTTCAAAAAATGTGTCTGTTATACAAAAGGGTCTTTGATAGAAACCATTCTTTACTCAGCCTCCCCAGCTGCAACTAAGCTCAAAGATTCCTATGAAGGTGTGCAATAAACACATATTTATTATCATTTGAGACATTTGTCTGAAAATACCTATTAACAGCTATTATTCTGTAAAACCATTTTACCCTTGAGTAAGATTTGAAATCAAACCATACCTTCAAATATTACAGGAACAGCTCCTAAAACAAACCCTTACTTAAGGTACCCCTGATGACATAAATCATTCTAATCAGCTTATAGTGGCAAAGCACCACCATGGTCTGATGATTCCCAAATATTTGTGCCAATATGGATTAAGGTTTGTGGGGTCTTTCCCCAGCAAGTAAGTATTTGCTTGAAAAAAACAAACCAACTATATCAAACAACAGCAATAAAGTACAGTGGAATTACTGTTGGAATTACTGTTGCAGGCAGACAAGGGGAGAATCCTAAAATAAAAGTAGAAACTGGGATCACAAAGACCACATAGAAAGCTGAGGAAAACATTCTCCACCCTGGCTAAACCATATGTTGGAATAGTGATTGTCTTTCAAGTCTTTATTGGCTTATCAACAAAGCTTATTTCCCATCACCTAGAATTTTCTAAACCAATGCAAAAAGACAAATTACACACCTACCATCAACCATTTCGATAGCCCAGAAGCACTGCAGGATAATTAACAGTTCTTCAGGTCTGGCAAAAGAAGTAGAACACACTTTATAGGACAGGGACAGCTAGGTGAAGCAATGTGCTGCTGAAGCCATAAATCTCTGAACATGACAATAACTGAGGACACTGCTTGAGCCTCACAGATGCAACATCACCCACACGTACTACAGAGAGAAAAACAGCCCTTAAACAACTAATATGGAAAGAAAAGCCAAAACAGGGAAGTAAAAATGCACAGACTGAAAATCCTAAAACCCACTCAGAAGATCACCTCATCCAGACTTCAGTTTCACAGTTTTGAGTCTACTCTGTGTTCCCTTGGTTTCAGCTTTTCTCAGCACATAATATTTCTGCAGTCTCCTTTTCTAGCCCGTAGCAGCTGCCATGTGCCATTTCCTCTGAAATTCCTCGTCTGCCTCACTACAGAAGACAGTAGATTAACAAGTGAAAGAGGGGATACTAATCAGCCAAGAAAGAGAAATAAGTAAGAATAAAGCAAGCTAACAACTGAAAGATGGTCCAAGATCTGCACCAATAGCTCAGACACCCAACTTATTTTTTGCTAAACCTAACTGAAGGAGTGTATCAGAACAGTGACAAATAGAGGAGGAAAAACAGGAAGATCTTGCAGCCAGACTGAAAAATAGAAAACCCTTTCATATTTCCCTGTATGCTGAACAGAGTTTTGCAAATATTTGTGAGTAAGACTGCTGGTTATTGATGGACACATATGGATACTCACCCAGTGGTGAAATAATTCACAAAACTCATGAAAGTTCAAGGCAGGAACACTGCTATTTTTGGAGTAAAACACCCAACAAAAGAGCTTACAAACAGACCCTTGCTGAGCATGTTACATCTTCAGTTTCCCTCAGTACACAGTAAGTACAGACCACAGAGCATCACCATTCATTAGCATTTGTTCTGCTTAACAAGGCTTGACAACTCTGGATTCCTGGCCATACCTAGGGAAAGGCAGCCTCCCAGGGATCTCACTGGAAAGGCTGGTACAGCAGCAGGGAAGAACCTGGCCTCACTGGTGATGTCCTTGAGCATTTCAAACAAACCCACACACATTCCCTGCAGAACTCCTATGCTCAAGCCACTGAGTCAGCCCCATCATTTAACCTGAGGGCAATTTATGTAGCAGATCAGTTATCTTACAAGGTTTGGATTGAGACAGGAGGAATAACATAGTTGTTTTGTTTCTTAAATTACAGAAGGAACTGAAAGATATCTATAGGCCAAACTTCCCTGCTAGGTTCATTTCAAAGACTCTCAGTCTTTGCTTTTTGAAAAAGCTGTCATGGAGCCTTCAGCTGACATTTGTCAGAACTGACATCGTGAGGCATCGAAATTCAAGGTAAAAAAAAAAGTCATGCAGAGATTTTTCTCCATAGTTCTTGTTTCCTAACACAATTTTAAAAGCAATTTCATTGTGCATCACATGACTTCTGAGCAAGGCTTGCCCATCAGCCACCCTTCTGTTTGAGTACTCACTACCTTCTGTACAGGCAAAAAAATGTACTCATGGACCCTTGTAGGTCAGATACAAAGATCCAAATATGCATCAAGTCAAGGTGTGAGAGGCAGGGGTCAAAGAGATTAGTTTCTGCCTTAAAAACCTTGATGAAAAAGATACCAAATTCATGTTGATTCATATGGATTTCCCCCCCCCACTACTTTCATGAAGATCAGAAAGCATCCTCTTTCAGCCAGAAGGGTTTTTAGAGTATCTGTGAGAAGTTTCAGCAAGTTTGAAATGTTATACCAAATTTTTCAAAAGCTAAATCACAGAAACTAACTAGGCAAATACTGAACACCTACATATTTGTGAGGACATGCATACAAACAAAAATCCTTCCATCAAGGAACCTCCTCTTGGTCTCAACAGACAAGTGTACCAGAGAGATTCCGTCTTTATTCAGCAAAACTCATTCTAGCTCAATGTTGGATGTCTCTACAGAGACAAAAGCTGTCTTTTGTAAACCTAAGACAAAACCAAACCTGAAGAAAAAGCATAGAACAGCTGTGGGACAGAAAGCAAGGGGCTTAGCTTATGTTTTGCTAGATATATGTACATTGAACTGAATTTGGGTTCATAAGTGTTGTTTATATAAAAACCAAATCTCTCTTACTAAAGAAACTTGATTGTAACCATCCCTAAAAGCTGTTGTTCAGGAAACAGGTACAGATCCCAGCAATGGAGACCATAAAATGCAGCAATTATGCAATACCAACTAATCACTCTGAGCTCGCAAATCAATCCAGGAGCAGCTTTGTTTGAACACTCCATCAGCTTCACAGAAAAGCTTTTAGCACACTTAGATTCTGCCTGGGGCCACCTCTATTTGTAAGACAGAAAGTGTCCCCAGTCACATCTGATGGACGGCAGACCCCTTATCTCTGCTGAGTACCTGGTGTTACAGCCTGGAACCATTGACTTGTACAAACACAGATCTCTCTTAAGTCAACACTTAGCAGTGATTTTGCAAAGCAGTGCCCTGACAGCTGCTAGTTAATCATTGTACAACGCAAAACCCATTTCTGCTACAAACTATTTTTGGAGATTTTATAAAGGAAATACGAAATAGTTTACTAAAATATACTGAAAGCAAACAAAACCACTGTTTTGTTCCACTAGTGGAAGTGGAGATAGAAACAGTAAATATTGCCCAAGGCAAGCACTGGATGGTTGGGATGTAGAAAGGAAGGAAGGAGCAATAATCTCTTCTCCCTCTTCATTGCTTCCCAAGAAATTCTATTCTTCTAATCCATCCAATCTAGGGATAGAAACAGTGACCAATGATTTCAAAAGAATACCAAGACTTCAGCTGCAACCTTGTAGCACACTCAGTGGCCAGAAAAGCACACTTCACACCCAAAGCAGAACTACTGCTTTACCTTCAGAATTACAGAGAAAGGGTAATAACAATAACCCACTGCAAAGAAAATTACTCTTTCCGGAGATCTACTCTCCAGCCTTCTGAACTAGAAAGTACAAGTTTTAACCTAGCAACAGGAAGATTCAGAGATAGAAAGGGTAGCACAAATCCAGCTCTCTCCACACAGTCTGGGAAAAAAACCCACCAAAGTATTACCTTCTAGCATTCTTTGGAAAAAGGTGAAGTCAGCTTTTCTCACAGGAGATACAAATGTATGATTTACTAGAATGCAGACACCAAAGAGCAAAGAATAATGCATTTAAAATCTCTAGGGAATTGAAGCATAAGGTCTTTGCCTGTTCAAAAAACCCCCAAAAACACCTGACACCCACAAAGTTACAAATTGATTCTGCAGAATTTTAATTCTCACTTTACTGTGGTAAGCATTCTGTGCTACTGGGTATTCTACCAGCTGCACCCTGAGGGGCACTTACTGCAGTTCTGAGCTCTTTTGTCAAGTTGCCAGAGATCAAACAGCTGATCTGAGAAGGAAAACACATCCCAGTGCAAACCTACAGCCCTCTTTAAAAATTTTTAAACCTTTTGCTTGTGTAGAAGTACTGTGCAGTTCCACTGAATTAGTCACAAGCCGTGCCTCTTTCAGAAGTTGGTGATAAATTATGTCCAAATATGAGACTTAGAATTGAAAAAAGGAAAACCTCAAGCACTACTGTCTATACCGGGGGTCGAAATACTTAAAAAAAAAAAGCAGAACAAAAAGCAAAGCTTCTGATCAAGACTGAATACTTAAGGAAATTAATAAATAAACTGTAAATTATTGCCTTAGTTTACAGTGCACAAAGTTACTGTTCACACTGGTTCTGCACACACAGTCTTAGTTTACACTGACAGCAAAGTGATCTATTTCACATTAGGTGAGGCCAAATGAGGCCTCTCTACTTTCTGGGTAATAAATGAACACATGTAGAGGACTAACAGCTACTCTTGAACACCCAAGTTAATTCTATGCTTCTCACCTGATCTTCTTCTTCATCCTCCTCATCTTCTGCCAGCCGCTGCCGGCCCACTTCATAGAGCCTGCACACCGTGTCCATGTTCATGGCATCCATGCTGCCTTGGTTCTGCAGGGGAGATGCCCACACAGAAGTTAGCCCCAGGAATTGAGCTCAGCTGTCATATTCAGTGCTACATCTGATCTCAATCACAGAAACATGTCCAAAATCCTTCCCTCCCATTTACCAGCAGCAGTACAATTAGCACTAAAAATTAGTCTCTTTGGTTTCAAGATCTGCCATGTTCCCTGAAGTAACATTTCCAGTGACTCCTATAAAAGAAAATTTTCTTGGTCTCACAACCCTTGTCATCTCCAACTCCACTAGTTAAACATGAAGTTAGCCCTGCTACAAATTCTTGACTTGCTTTTGTGGTCTGTAGGGATCAGTGGCTCACAGAGTATAAAGCTGACAGGATTAGTCACTACACGTGTATAATCAGGCTTCAAGAAATTGGGTTCTGACAACATATTATTGAACAAAAAACTGCATCCCTAACCAATCAGAAGTTTTGCTCAGTAATTTGTGCTTCAAATCCTTAGCTTCTGGGATTTTGCTAGGAAGACAAGTGTAAAAGAGTAAAATAAGAGTGATTCACAGTAAAGCTCTACAGGAAGCCCCCGAAAGATTGCATTTCCCAGTTGTCTGGTACAGTGCACATTTTAATTTGCAGTAATAGGAAATTATTGCTATAAATAAGAAAAAAAACCACATTTCTCTTACGCTCATGAGAAGGAAAACCTCTGCACATATTGAAGTGGGGAGATTTTGAAGAAGAGAAGCAAATGTGTTTAGAAATTTAAGGAATGAGAGGCAGTAAAACAAGACTGCAGAGGGTACAGAATAAAAAGCTAGCAGCATCTTTAGCACCACCAAAACACCACTGCCTAGGACATGAATTTAACAGCAGGAACTCCAAAAAAGAAACAACAAGCAGTGCATTTAAACCACAGCTACAGAGACCAGAGTTTATTTTAGCTGCTTTACCTCAATGACAGCCAGATAGCAGTCCTTGCTGTCTGTGCACAAGTCAAAGATATTCCGCTTTACATCTATGGTAGCTGGAAAACATCACAGAACAAACTCAGTGGTTAACTGCAGGTTACTTAATGCTCACTGAAAAAGAAGTGCCTAAGAGCAAATAATACAGTCTTGTGACAAGAAAAAACAGCTGAAACAGAAGTGAAATGAATGTTTGTATGTAATTCAACCTGTAATAAAGAATAGAAACGTTGGAGACCGTTGTAAAAACAGCCATGTAAGCTCTTAACCTGCTCTGTACAGTGCCTCCTCCCTTGTTAATAAATTTACTGGTTTCCCTAAGCATAGTACACAACAGATCATCCTTCAGAATAAGTGGCAACAAAAAGGGACTTAGTTGTGACCTATGTCTCCCTTCAATAGAGAAAGCCACATTTGTTTATGTCCACAGCAGCAATTAGCTTAGCTCCACGAGCTAAAAAAAGAGCCCCATGTGAAAGGAGAGCAATGCCATCCTGGCCAAGTGACCTACTGTCTCAGATTATGCCTTACTTGGGAAGAAGAAAGGAAATAAAGCCAGAACTGCTGAACAGTAGCAAGTAAGGGAGTCACACACTGAATGGGATATGATACTTGAAATTATGTCAAGAGTCAAACCCAACTCCTGTGCTTCGATCAGAACAGGATATAGCAGTTTGTTTTCTCACACATCCAGAGAGAGAAGTGAATGTTACTAAGCAAACTTTCAATAAACCTTCAAACCTCCAGACAAAGCTATTGGCTGCTCTCTTACCTATAGGTTTATAATCGGTTGCATTAAATGTCCTGAAAGAAGAGCCAAAGGGACTTCTCATTCTCTCCTCCAGAAGGTCATCCTCATCATCTGCCTGCAACATAGCTGAAACAACAAAAGGTTATTCCACAAATCTGCTTTCCATTAGTCACTATCATTAATCAGCTTCAGATCAAATTAGACTCTGACATGAATTTTCTTTATATTTAATAGCTTGGCAAGACCCATTTAATATCTACTCTTCCAGAGATGCCTTTATTGATACTACAGATCATCAAAACTTAATACAGACGACAAAATTATTTTCTCAAGCATCACTGGATCTGCCATTATACAATAGGTTGCTTTTTAATCTCACAAATTAGTTGTGATATTGCTGATGTTACAGAAAACTGTCTTTGTCAGCAATACACATAGCATGAACATCCTGGAAAAAATCCAGTTCACACATGCCAGTAAGGCCTGGAGTTACACAGTCTCTGAAGCTTCCCATTCCACTGAACAAGCACCTACTTATCTCACAAGAGGTGACCCACAGAGTGATGTAAGGGGAGAAGTCCTACCTCCATACATCACTGTGCCAGTATAGTTGAAGACCACACGACACTGATCCAGAGCAGGTACTGTGTGTAACAAATGGAAAGTTCGGAGGTCCCACTGAAAAAACACAGGCTAAGGAGCAACAAACAATTGAAAGTTTCTATTTCCTTTCCAGTGAAGTGGCAAAGAACTGACTAACTGCATTCAAGAAACCTCATTGCCACTCTCTTGCAAATATGGTGGAAGCAGGGTTGGATTCTACCACTACAATTCCATTCCATGTGTTCAAAACGAAAAAGCTCCTACTCAAAATGCCATTCCCAGTCAGGAGAGGTTACTGCAGTACACCTTCAAGGCTGATCTTGCTAAGACATGGGAAGAGAGCTGAGAGCTGAGCCATGGAGCATATCAGAAAAGAAAACTTCTCTTGCTCTCTCTCTGTATTAAGGATTTTCTCTAGGCTACATCAGAGGCAGAATCTAGATTTAAATGAGCTCCCTAACAGTCCCTACTCTTCCGTGATTCACAGATAGAAACTCCTGTTACCACACACAACACGTAACACAGCAGACCATTAATACAACTCTGCAAACAGCTACTTGTTCATCTATACCAATTCTTCAGGGCCCAGCACCAGTCACCACAGTGGCCAAAGGATACAATTTCAGTGTTCACTATGACCTCCAGCCCATTGGGATGGAAAACACCACTGATAGTCATGTTGAATTTGTCAAACTTGTGGATGGCTTGTGCTGATCTGACATCCCAGAGGACACCATCATTTAGGACAAGGTCGTCAGTGGGGTTAAAGGTGGCACAGTTCTTCTTGTAGTTGTTGGCAAGATCTGGGTTAAACAGAGTCAATAGCTTGTTGCCAGTCTGAATATCATAGATCTTTTAGATTAAAAAGAAAAAGAAAGATTAGTCACAATTTGTATTATATCTGTGCCTAAAATCACCCCCTGTTCCCCTTTCTAGATTGCTTACCCCATTCCCCATTTCACTTTTCCTTTTCATGTGACAGCATTCCATAAATAACCCTTCCTACCAGCCCTTTAATAGTTTCTCATAGCTGGAACCAAGCCTCACAACAAGTTTTGGCCAGTGCTTGGCTTACTGCAGGTTCACTGACATATTTCACTACAATCAGGATGAGTTCCAAAAAAATATAACCCCACTATGAGGAGTGGACTGGAAAGCTGCAATCACAAGGTACCACTTAGCCAGAAACTATTTCAGAAATGGAACTGCTTTCAGAGCAGATGGTATTTACAAACATTAAAACTCCAAAGCACACAGTGAGGGGAAAAAAAGCCAGAAACTATAGAAAAGGAGTCAAAATTCCTGGCAGTTACACAGAAAGGCAACTTTGAGCTTTGGCACATGAAACCTTTGGAATATGAAAAGGGCTTCAAACCAGTACAAAGGGATCATCTCCTGAGATCAATCTGATCTGTAACATCCTTCAGAGCCTAGCTCTTGTTAAAACTTACAAAGGAAAATATTCTCTAGAACTGGAAAACAAATCTGTTTACCAGATAAACACAATACACAAACTGATCTGACTTTCAGCTAGATCCAATTTAAAAACTGGGCAGGAACAGAGAGTTTACTTAAACAAATCAGAGTTACATGTGAAATTATAAATAATTTGAGTAAGTTGTATTACACGAAAATTTATTATGCAAATTCTCTTTCAAGAGAGACGGGGCCTATACCAAATGCAAATTAGCCCTGCAAAGCAGCAGAAGCTCTCTGGAGCCTTGTCTGCCCAATTTGCAGGTATTCATGCAAAGCACTACAACAGTACTCTCTGAAGATACACTGGTAAAGTTAAATTACCCAAAAGTAAGCTGCAAGTTTGGGGGGAGGAGGGTGTGGCAAAAGGACACTTCTAATAGGTCATTTCCCACAGCTGTTGACTGACCTACTGTTTACAGTGGAACTTATTACTACTATTACTGAAAAGTAAGGCTAAGAAAGCAACTTCAAAAGAAAAAAAAATCCTGCATGATCTCCCTCAAATGAATAAAACAAAGCAGAATCTACAATTGCTCAGGATACTTGCCCGGAAGCAACACATCCACACTGCTTGAGCTACAGCTGGTTGAGATAGTCAAGTTTATACCCTCAGGAACAGGGAGAAGTTATTTGACACTCTCAGAGCTTTCCTCTGAAGCTCATCAATTACACAGAGCATCAAAGTACTCACATCAGTTAATAAACATCTTATGGAGAATTATATTCCTGCCAGAGCTTCACAGCCATGAGCTTTCCTGGTACTTACATGTGCAATGTCTCCCTTTGTGCCAATGACCCTGTCCTGAGAGTGCTTGCTGAACTCCACATAGTGGTCATCAGGGAAGGAATGCCTGCAGATACAGTCAGTAAAAAAGTCAAGGAATTGCAGATGCTATGTGACCCAAACAACACCAACAGCTCCAGCACAGGTTTCAACAACAAAAGATGTAGAAAACCCTCTCCTTTGCCACTGACCATAACATACTGCAGTAGCAAATTCAGACCTGCCACCAACAGGGCCTGCCATAAACGTAACACTCTTTGGAGAAGTCAGCAATGGATGGTATCATGAACAATTGAAACACATGCAGCCTGAGGAAATTAAACCTTTCCTCTGAAGAAAGGCCTCTAGCTGACCGCACACAGGTCACACCAGAACAGTTGTTTACCACTAAAGTAGACAACAACAAACCTTTTAAAACTGAAGAGTTTTCCACACTTTTTTTTATAGGAAGGAACAATTGTAAATACTGAAATACATCTTAAAGAGTTTGCAGTCCAGGTCTAACAATTTCACCATGCAAACCACCATGCTAGCTGAATTCTGAACTGGCTGCATAAAGATTGCCAAGATCATTCCCAAACATGAGAATAAAAACACAAACAGGTTTCTTTGCCTTCAGGAGTAGCAGTGACTTTACCGATCTATCTTGCATTAAACAGGACTTTAGGTAGAACTTAGAATTTGCTCTGTACCAAATAGGGGATATACCAACATAAGAAAGGGAGCACGTTTTATTTTTTACAAGAGACATTGTGAGATCTGTGCTACTCTGTTTTACAGAGTTTATTCCTGTATTCAAATGGTTCTTCCAACTGCAGCACACCCCACAGCTGAATGAGAGTGTACCTACTTCATATCAAAGACAGACTTCATTCCCCACAATGCCGACAGAGGTTGGCTCCACGTAGCAGATGTCAGCAATAAAGATCCATCCTGGATTTCCAGATTGGAGTGAAGGAAGGGAAAAGAATACCAGGGAAAGCAGAGGTTATCATTTTACCTGTACGCTTTTAACTTACAAGATCAATTTAGAAACCAAAGAGCAGACTTTTGTGCCTAATACTACTCCTGTAGGGATAAAATCCAGGTATCTAAATACTATGTGTAACAAAGAGCCCTTGGTAGACAAACTTTAGAGACAAGAACAGGAACAATCTATGATGTTAACAGCAGATAAAATCAGGATAATCCATGGCTGAATTCTGATGCCCTGTGAGTGGATTCCGTTTTGCTTGTAAATCTTTTCTTTCTTCCTAGAATCACCCCTGAAAGGTTTATTCTTTCAAAAGGAAGATATATAAACTCTGATATCAGATCTTACACATAAATAAATGTGTAATAGCCAGTTTAAGCATTTTTCCACTTCCAGACATATATATTAATCTCTTAAGAAGACACACAGCCACTTTGTATCTTCTTTTATTATCTTGGGAAGAAAAAACCCTAAATGTAGAACTCACAAGAGTGAGAATATGCAACTATTACAAGTACTTCAATGACAGGCACTGCAGGCCAGCCAGTAGGTACATTTTAGATGTAGGTATCCAGATGGGCCCAAAACATAGCAGGGCCTAAAAATCAGAACATGTCTGTGATTCCTTACCCTGGATGGCTCAAGGTGCGTGATGGCAGAGTTATGGCAGTTGTAACTGGCCTCTTCCTGTCCACTGAACACGTTGTAGAGTTTCAACTGCCCTGTGCAAGTACCCAGCATTAAGAATCGTTCTCTTGCAGAAAATGCGCAACAGGTAAAGCCACTCTCATCCTCATTTGCTTCCCTGAACACAGAAATTGGACGGAACCTAGAGAAAGCACAAATACATGGGTAACCCAATAGAGAGAAGCAAAACTGAAATGTTGTGTGATGATATTAAATCCAGCCCTTAAAGGTTACATAGGTGCAAGTTACAGCTTTCCTCTAGAGCAAGCTAAGTGTCAATCTGAAGACTAGTGCTTGAGTATTACAACAGTGTTTGCAATCTTTAGGGTTTGTTTTCCACTATGTGGTACTTCTGTTAAAGCACATCATTAAGCTGAAGCACTTGGACTCCATCTTCAAAGTTGGATTGATGGAAAACCTGTAATGTCAACACCTGGGTAAGTACAGAGAGCTAGCAAAAAAATTCCTAACAGCGCTGAAACACTTAGCACAAGAAGATGTCACATCAGCCAAACAACCTCCTGACATCACAGCTTCCCATGGTGACACTGCTTTCATTGTGAAGATGCTTTCATGAATGTGTTATCTTTATTTTCATAAACTTTACATCACCTTCCAGTTTAACCTGAGGAAAGACCACATAAAGAGGCAACTGGTGATGTTGATGATTCAGTTGCAAGAACAAAATACAGTTTTCACTGTCCTGCATCTGTCAGCCAACCATCCTCAAGGCTATGCTACTCTCATGTAAAATTGGTGCTACACACTCACCTTCCAAAGGAGAACAAAGAGCTACCAGCTTCATTAGTCAATGACGCTACTGAAAATAAAGCGTGCTTTGTGTACTAAGGGTCAGCACTAAGCACAAGACAAACAGAACAACTACTTAAAAAGCATTTCAAGGCTCTCTCACTGCCACTGTGAATGAAAATTCTTTTGTCTCCAAGGATACTCCACTGTGGGACTGCACAGCCTGAATCCAGGTAACACTTTTTGGCACAGGGTACATCCTGAGAGGGATCACAACATCATTTTCTTCCTTACCTGCTAAATATAAGGTGTCTATCAAAGCAGCCACCATCCACCCCTCCGTACTTCGGAAAGGCTGCCCTGCGGGTCAGCCGTGAGGTAAAGTTAGTGGGCGCCTGGCGCCTCTGTTTTGGCTCAGGACACTGGTGGGGAGTAAAGAGAGAGAAAGGGGGACAGGTGGCAACAGGGTTCTTGCAGCGGGCGTGCTGCTCCCTAAGGTACTCTGTGATTATACTGTCCAGCGTGGGTGGGGAAGGAAGGTGTCTGTCCAGCTGCTTTTTGATAGCTGGGCTCTGGCTGTAGGCGCCATGGTCCGATTTTTGTCGCAACACTCTGATTTTCCTGCCGTTGCAGGGAGACGGCCTCTCCCTGACAAAGCTAATCCTGCCAATCAGAGGAGAGTTGCTGGCATAAGAAGGGCCTGGAAGGGCAGGTGGACCTTGGGATGCAGACGGCCTTGCCTGAGCATGGACAGAGGTGGCAGTGGAACCTACAGCAGTGTGGCTACTCAAACGGGCTGAGATGCCGTTAGCTATGCGAGGAGTGCGAGGCAGAGTCACCGGAGAGGCAGCGGCCGCAACAGGGGTGAAGGCAGAAGAGTGAGATGCCGCAGTCATGGGCAGGTCAGCCTCTTTCGTAAGGACAGACGCAGTTTCCCCGAGGCCCTTAGAGATGAGATGGTTCCGGATCAGCAGCAGCAGCTCCTTCTCAGGAAACGTGATCCTCGACTGGGCCACCACATCCGCCTTCTGCAGGCGAGCCAGCGAGACGTCCGTGCCGATGAGCAGGGGCTTCCCTGAGACGCGCTCGATGAGCTCGGCAGCGTATTTGCAGAACTTGACGTGCTCGCTGCGCTTGTCCTGCAGCACCGGCTCCTTCATCAGCTGCTGGATCTGACAGCTGCTGAACAGGGGCAGCTTGCTGATAATCTGCCGGACGGTGCTGCTGCGTGACAGCCCCACCAGGGCTTTGCAGGCCAGTGCCCGGATCTGATCCGCGTCAGTGATCGGCATCTTCACAGACAGCAACGACAGCAGCACCTTGATGCCGTTGTTGGACTGCACCACATTCCACATCTTGGCTAACGTGTGCTCACTGCTCTTGGGGGCCTGAGGAAGCTTTCGACGAGGAGTCCCAGAGATGAATTTCCCGATGCTGGAGATCCGATTATCTGGGCCACACACACAATTGATGATGATCTGAAGGGCTGATTTCTGAATCTCAGCATCATGGATGAAAAACTCACCCTCAGCAACTCCAAGGATGATACTAATACCTAGTGAGGGAAATAAGTAGTTTCTTTAATACTCCAAAATGTATTTTACACAAGTTGATCAGACAAGGGAGTCTTCCAACAAATCTGAAGAAAATTTCCCTTAATTCTGGAAATTCCTGAAGTTCTGCTAACTAACCTAAGACATAGTCTTCTACCTCCCCAGCAAAATGTTTTCCTGCACTACTGGTCCTCCACTTCATCATCAGTAGGTAGTGTCATACAATCTCTCAGATCAAGCACAGCCTAGGAGCAAAAAATCTAAGGTATCTGGACCAGAGCAAGAAGCACAGACATGCTCTGATTCTTACTGCAGAGAGCAACTCTCTTATATAAGAGATCAAGTCATTGAGGAAAAAATAATCATATAACAACTTCCAAAAGGAATCAAGCAAAAAAGAAACTTCAGGGTTACTTTTTTCCCCAAAGAATTCCTGTTAGTTTCAGATCTCCTTCAGAAGATCAAAACCCTCACAGAATTGGTATTTGCCTACAGAGCTTTTGTGCAAAAGAAATTATCTCTTACCTATATCTAGTACTCTGCCTGCCTTTTACTTTTATTTTCTTAAAAAGAAAAGTGAGGCTCCAGTTAAAGCAGAAGCCTTGGATGTGATCCAGGCACATCTCACTCATTTACATGCTGAACCTGGAGGTAACCAGTTAGAGCATAACTCACACAGCAATAATTGTTCCTCTCCCATACTCTCAAATGCCATATCCTCAGGAGACCTAAATTTCTGGGAAACCAAGGAAACCTAATAGTCCCATTATAAAAGTAGATTTACTTCCACCTGTATTTAATGAGTTCTTGAAAACAAGTGCAAGAGAAAGACCTGCCTCTAAATGTGTAACCCAATCACAGTGCTAATCATGACAATTTTAACCACAGTGCACTCTCCCATTTATTTGCATCCTTGACAGTAACTCTGAGTACATGAATTATTTTAACCCTTGTCTCACTGTAGGCGAGGAACAGCCAGCCAAAACCCATGTAGCAGAAGACAACTGATAAATATGTAAGTCATCAGGACTGTATTCAGCTTACCCACAGTGGAAACAGTAGATCCAGCTTCATCTAACACATCCACAGGTTCTGCCAGTTGCAACTGGATTTTAGGAACTACAGTCAGGATGGCCAGTACATCCAAAGCATATCGTACTGTGTCATTCCTAGAAGACCGCAACAGAAGAACTTCTTAGAATTGCATGTACAGAGTTGTATCAGTAACATCAAATAGTATTCAATTTACTCTACTCCAACAAATTGAAGTAAATCTGTCACATCTGCTGCATTTGATGGGGCCTTTTGATTTTAGAATTAAATGGGCTAGTCTGCACAGAAGGCAGTGTTCACATGCACACCACTGCCTGCAGTCTGCCAACATTTATCCCACAGGGCCCACAGGCTCCTAAAAGCACTGTAATTTTGTATTTATAAAAATAAGAATGTTAAGACTTACTAACGAAACCATTCTAAATTAAGCTTCTAAATCTAATCTAAATCTACTTTTTAGAAACACTGTCTTCTAAAATATTCTGACACCAGTTAACTAGGAAGGAAGTTTTTCTGAAGTCAAGGGAAACTATTTAGCAGCAAACCAGACAACTCTGATAGTCAAAAAGATATCAATTTAGGCTCCAGTTTAAGAGAGACACAGGTGTGTGGAAGGTGAAAAGGGATGTTCAGCAAGAGGTGAGAGAGCAGAACAATGCAAAGAAGAGGAGATCTATAACCTGTGTGGAAAGGCAGGAGTTAACCCAGGCAGCAACCAGGAAACAGCTGCAGAAGGAAAGAAACAGGAGAACACAAACTACCCAGGAGAGTGCAACCTGAGAGGGAGGGAGGCGGGGAACTGCAAAACAGATTTCAAAGGCTTTCAAGTTAAGTTAGGCAAGCAGCTCCTGTAGGCAGCAGAAATAAGGAGGAGGGAGCCCTGGTCCACCTCATTCCAGGATTAAGATAGGTCTTGATTTCACCCTCTCCATGGAGCATTCTCTAGCCTCTCTCTTAACAAAAAAGTAAACAAATTTTGAGAGGGAGAGAAAGAGGTACAGAACTGTGATGAAGCTTTTCTGAGAAATCAGTGTCATAGTAATAACAGGCCTGAGGCATTCTGGATCTTCAGAAATTTCTTGACATCCCACTGTCTAGCTCAAAATTTTAGTCCTGCTTTCCCCAGAGTTAACTTCGACAAGCACTGTGTGGCCCCAGCACAGGCCCTAACAGCACTAACCAGCATGCCTGTTTTAAATACTGTCAGGGTAGAAAATCTGGAAATGTCATGTCCTGCCCAAGAGCCACAAGTGCTGCACTCAAATAGAGCACTACAGCAAACAGCTCACCTTGCATAGTACGTCTTCCAGTTGCAGGCAATGGAAATGAGTTGAAGCATGAGCTGGACACAAGACAATTTGAGAAAAACCTCTGCTGGCTCCCAGTAGAGCTGTGCTGGACCATACTCAATCAGAAACTCCATCATCTCTACAATCTGCTCATGAGTATAGGAGCAGGCCTGCAGGGAAAGAGACACCATTAGATCACAAGGGTTACAAACTTGCACATCAAATCCCCTACTGCTGGGATTTAACTGAAAAAGGCATCTACAAGATTAGTCTACCACTCTGTCTTGCAGATTAAGTACTTACTTTCTGGTTTATTCCCCAGTTATAAAAGAATACAGCAACTGTCACTATAATACACAATAATAAGCTTAAGGAAAAGATCCTTTAAGTTTCTTTACAGTCTTAGAAAGCTTAGGCCAATTTAAGAAGAAAAGTTACATTAAATTAAAATTCTTCTCTGCTTGTAAGATACTAATCTAGTAGTTACTACATCATCATTCAATATACACTTGTGCTAAAATATTAAAAAGGTTGCTAAAAATATTCAATTACAGTTTCTAAGTTTTGACTACAAAACATACTGAATAAAAAAAATCCTAGCAAGTTTGCCTTTCAATATTTTTTAATTACATGAGAAAACAACAGCTTATATACATTTCTTTAGTTACTGAAAATAAGTGATTTCTGCAGCATAAGTGATTTCTGTACCCTTATATTCTCTTATTTCAGTTCCTCTAGAAAAACATCATAAATTAAATCAGAAACCACAGATGAATGTGCTCTCTCAAAACAAGCAGCCATAAAATCCAGTTTAAAAAAACTCCAACAAGCAAACAAACAAAACCAAAACAATCAACAAAACCAGCTCTGCAGGGAGATATCAGGAAAAAAAATCAGGGCCAAGACTATGGATTATTATCTATCTGGATCTCACAGGTAATTTCTAAAACCAGTGGTGTCCAAAAGACATTTCAGTTATCATTATCAAATCAAACTTATTTCCAAGTTTTTCAACATTAAGCACCTCTATACACATACAGATTTTGTCCTTTCAGACATTCACAGCATCGAAAACCCCACAATTATCAAAAACAACCTGCGTTTCAGTTTTTGAGAGGTGGAAAGGGAACCACAGCACATGAGCAGAAGCCTTAATCAAATGTAATTCAAACGAACCTCAAGGGCTCCTCTGTATTTTCCTACTGCAGTGCCATTCCACACAACAGGAAAAAAGTACAAACAAAGTAATTGCAGCCTGCCTAGTTATGGCACTGGCTTTGAAGGGTATCTACATATGTCTGCAGCTTGGATTCAACTGAGAAATGCAACAACCATGTGAAAAGCTTGCCATGTGCTCCTCACCTTGTAGGGGGGCTGTGGATGGACCAGGATGCCGCCCTCAGTGCGCTGCAGCGACTGCTTCACCTGCTCCAGTTTGATGGCAAGGTGAGCCTCGAAGTACCGGCGCAGGGCCATGCAGGTGTGCTTCCCTGTCTGGCGACTGGCAAAGATCTCATCATCGCTCAGGAGGGCTCCTTGGTCTTCCAGGTTTAAGATCTCCAGAGTGCTTATCTTCAGAAAGAGGTTGGGTGTGGGGAAAAAAAGTCTCATCAGCTCAGTCTTCAGAAAAAAAGCAGCTACACCTCTCAGCCGCGCTTGTACCAAACCCAAACACACTGCCTTTGCTGTACAGGACATAGAAACACGCTGAGAGCTGACAAAAGGGTCAGAACAGAACAGGAAAGGGTGTCTGCATGGGTAAATAGCCTAAATTGAACCATGCCCTCTCCACCACTATCTATGAAGACAGAAATGCAGAAGTCACATCAGTGTAGGTCTGGAGGCAGCACTGTGCCGAGTACTATCAGGCATAATACAGCATCATACATTGTGCTTGCACCCTGCAGCACTGATGTCCCTGAGTCAGACACAGCCCAAGCTGCAGCAGTGCACAGCAACACCCTGCAGACATTGCAGCTTTTGTACATGAACAGTGTCACTTGTGCCCAGAAGGTACTGTGGTTACTGCAGCACATACACAGCTACTCGTCTCCTGGAACAAGGCTGCATTTATCCACACCCAACAGGGTGCAATGTTTGTGGAGTGGTAAGAAACATTTTGACTACCACTAAGCCACCACTGTTTGAATGAGTATTACTTAATGCAGGAGTTGCTCCCAAAGGGTAGCAAGTCTCTAGAAAATAATCGTAATAATAAAAATAAAAACAATAAAGATAAAAGGATGCATGCGAGTGTTGCTTAGAAAACTCAACCTACCTCTCCATCTCTTGGGAACTGAGGAGGAAAAACCCCAAGCAAAACCAAACAAAAGAACAAAACTCTCCACAGTTGCACTTACAGGGTGCAAAACCTGACACTAAACCCCTGTTCCCTACTTAAAGCCACAGCCCTTACCAGGTTAACCAGACGTCGCAGCCCATCGTGCCTGTCAAAGAGCTCCAGGACAGCACGGAAGGAGAAGCAAATGGAGAAGAACATGGTGGCATGGCAGCAGCCCGAGGCGTGGGAGCACTCCATCAGCCACAAGGTATAGTTCACTACGTCTGAAAGCACATTATGGGGGTGCATGCACACCTAGAAAGCAAAACAACATTCTTGAGGAGGACTTCAAAGAGATTGCTGAAGAGAATTTGTCCAAGGAGAATGAAGACTGAGAAGCAGAGGACAAGTATCAGTTATTCCCAGCTTGACTTGGGACATCTGAGACATGAAATAAAAATTCCCATTTCCAGACCAGTAAAAAAAAAGCCACTGTTAGACTAATAATTGTATGATTTGGTAATGTAGGACTAGAAATTGGTCCATTCCCAGAGCAAAGTACAATGAACACAGCAGTCCTAGTGTAGTACAATTCCAGAGAGTCCTTCTCCATACCACTTCCACATATCCAAAAGAATGCTTCACTAGAGGCAGACAAGTTTTCACTGAAGAAATACAAATTCTGCTCAGTGTAACAGTACCACATGCTGTGTTGAGTTCTAGCAAACTCTGGCAGCACTGAAACCTAGGGGAATTCCGAGGATCATCAAATGCAAGTCTAAAGCCTGACTTTTCTCTGGAAACAGACAACTGAGCTGGTCTTTTCCTGTTCTCAGACCATGCCTCTGAGACGTGCAGACCATGTGCTCAGAACTGCACTTTTGCATATGCCTGTTAACTTCTATTGAGCAGGAACTGGGAATCCTCTGCCAGGATCAGTGCCAAGAGAAACAGCACAGAGCTGAAGTGCTGGCACCAGCTGCTGTGTGCCAAGTTAGCAGTTTTCCATCTCTTCTCTGCTGGTGTTGGATGTACTCACAGAATACAGCGCTACCAGCGTCAGACCGGAGGTTTGGCATGGACTACCTTGAAGCTGGCTTCCTCTGAAATCCAAAATGTACCACAGACACCTGCTCTACCTGGTATCTGTACATACTGGGATAACATCTGGCAGAATATCTTGAACCATGCACAGAGGAAAACAATCTCAGGTGTAGGAATCCATTGGAACAGAAAGGAAAAGAAAGTCAAATGAGAATGAAGGAGGTTTTTGTTGGGATTTTTTGAGGGAAAGAGGGAAGAATAGAATGAAAAGGGTGATTAAAGTATTGAGACAATGCTGACAAGGTCATCAGTTAATTCCCTAGGAACTGAAGTCCACACCATTGAAACAATACACTGTTATTCACATACACACCTTAAAACAATACACTATTATTCATACACCTCCTAATGCCTCTGCATATGTCAGTCATCCATATAAATTTGCTTTTAAGTTTAGGAGATGTTTTTTCACTGTTTGAACACAGGTAGGAACACTAAGAAATGATGGGAATCACTGCAGTTACAGTACAAGAAGGACTCTTACCCTCTCCATTGCATCTTGATTGTATGACAAGTAATACAAACACATGGACACTCCTGTTGCTGCCATGGAAGGACGAGGAATCTCCAGCAACTTTTGCACTCCTCCATGAGCAACAAACTCCGTTGCAAACTTGTTGTGCAGCAGCAATGATGCCAAATGCTAAGGAAGGATAAAAGCAGATTAGACTGGGATTCTTCAAACTGTCATCAATTCCATCACCATGCCACAGAAAAACACATGGCAGAAAAAGCAAGTGCTCTGTGCTTTGTCCATCTCATTTCTTTCTCCCATTACATTTAATCCAGAATGTAGCATTTATCCCAATGACAAAAGCAAAAGAGGCACTACCACTTTTTTCACACTTCTTGTGAAAGAAATACAAGAAAAGCAGAGCAACTCAGAAATTATCCAACAGGCCACCTTAAGGTCTTTCTATTGTCATCAAATTCACTCACTTTCTATTATCATTGATAACTATTTAAATTTCCATTCATATTTTGATTATGACATATTGCTGACACAAGGAATTTTACAAAATGAAGTGTAAAGGCAATTAAAGGGAAGCCTGCAGCTGCACTGAAGTGAATTGCACACTACATTTCTGTATTATCTACACCTTAAGAAGAAACAGTAAGAACTGCTGTAAACCCCACTCACTCCCAACTGAAGCAACCTACAGCTTCTATAGGAACATTGCTCCCCCCAAAATAAATTCTCAGACAAATCACAAACACAGAGAGGAAGACTCTGGAGGATCAGAGGCAGAGAAGTTACTGTGAAAGAGGGAAAGAATGCACAGAAAAGTTTAACTTGTGCTGCTGCACTGCAGCTTTGGCTTGAATAAGGTTATTTTGTGTGGCTTTTTACCTTGGGGAGGTAACCTTAAAGACGACTCACACAAAATCAGTATTTCAACCACTGAGCTCAGAGATGTCATGCTGGGGCTTCTGGGAGTAAGATGTTTATGCTCCTTACCCCTCTCAAGTGTCCTTTGAGATGGCAGGCAGTGGAATAACTCAGGAATGCTATCTAAGGGCAGCGGGAACGCAACCACTTGACAGAAAAAGGAATTTTTATTATCTTCAAATAGGCAGATGACAGATGAACTTAATGGGCCTTCCTGAACAATTAAGATCTTTTTATTCCCTCCTTCCCCTTTCTTTCCTGTTTTTTCATTTTAAGTGCTTGACATTTAAAAACAAAACTGCAATGCATTCAAGTTGAATGAAAGCCAACTCCAATCCCAGGGAATGCTGCAAGACACAGGCCTAAAGAAGATAAGCACTTGCCTTTGACACATAGCAAGCATATATTTAATGTTTTCACAACCTTTATGATATATTTTATGTATTATGAAAGTAACTTACCTTAAGGGCTTCAAAAGTGAGCAGCACATCGTTGGTTCGCTTCAAATCAATGTAGTACATCATCAGCTCCCTTGATCCCAGCTGCATAAAGATGGGTAGCAGCTGAGAAGAACAAAAACAGGACACTAGCTGAATGTTTCATGAGAATTACAAGGTCTCTTTTGGTTTACACTCTCTCAAACCCCCAATTTTCCCCTAGTAGCAGATACCTGTTATGAGAGGTCAGTGGTAACCAGCTCCATCCATAGGAAGCAATAAAGGTTAACAGACCTCTTGTAATACATCTGCTGACTGCAGCAAGGTGCATGGCAGCTGCCACACGGAAATCTTAAGACTCTCCTTCAAGTGCGGCTATGGAAGTCCACACAGATACCACCCTGGAGAGAGGCTCCACCTTCCATCTGTGCAAAGACAACTACCCAACAACTGAACAGAAAAAACAGGAGAGCAGGGCAACAAACCAAAACCCTCTGCATCATTCTTTGTAACACCTTCATGCTAGTAATTCCTGGTTTTATAGCCTATTATTGCTGGCATATGAAGCAATCCAGTCAGCATGCAGGGTGTTAGTGGGTAATGGTTTCTCTGGCTCTCACAGAAGCAAGGCACACATGTGCACACACATAACATCTATCACAAAGCAAAACTGTGTTGCTTTGTTCTGTTACAAACAAAGGTAAACCACAAAAAAAAAAAAAGGAAAAAAAAGAAAAAAAAAGGAAAATGGAAATACACTTTGGTAAATCTGACACAGCCACGTTATTTTGTCCATTTAAGTAATATCAGTTTTCAAAAGCATCTGCACAACATGGGCCCTCAAAACTTCTCAAAACTACCACAGAGGTTACACAGACCACTTCATTTAGAATTTCAAGTTATTTCCTCAGACTTTAACTTGCAGCAATCTATCGTATCCCCCACAGGAAACAAGAAAAATGTCTGCATTTCAAAGTGTCATGTAAATGAGCACCAAATTCAACAGGAACACGGGACAAAATCCCCAGGGCCATGCTCCAACTACCAGACCACACATCTGCTAGGTTCAGGTTTGAGTATTACCCACCAAGTAATACTCAAACTAATGACTTCATCAATTTAAAAGTCATCAACAACTCAAGAAAAGTTACCAATCTTAATCATGACAGGAGGTATCAGAGAGTGATATAACAGTTCTGCCAATTTTCCCCCACAATTCCACTTAGCTTTGTATGGAGAATTAGAGCACGGAGTGCTTCCTCCCACCTTCATATGCTCACCTCTTGGTACTCCCCCAAGGGAGTCAGGTACTGAAGAATCAGCCTCTGCTCTATGGCAGGAGTCAAGGGGTAAAGAGTGTAATTAGTGCCAATCACCCATGGGGACATTTCTGACCAGCTGCTGTTGGACAGTTCAACAAACATCCGCTCTGGTTCCGAGGTGGAGAAGCCCAGCTTCTGCTTGGCCTTCCGGAAGCCGTCTCTTTCGTGCTGTTTCCCTGATTTGTTTTTTCTCAGTCCCCCATCATCTAGCTTTGTAGCAGAGTTTACTCTGCTACTGGTCTTATGACTTGAATCGAGATGAAAGGAGATCTCCATATCACCAGAAACTTCCTCTTGCTCTCCATCTACTGTCATCTCCCCATAATCCATATCCACAGCCTCTTCATCGAGGGGCAGCAGAGGATCTGATGGCACTTTCCGAGGACTGGGGCGCTTGTTTTCCTGTTTTGTGGTCATTTCAGTGACCTGCAACTCTCGTAGCCGACGAAGCACCAGAGCCACCTGTTTCAGAAAAGCAGCACTCATAAGAACACATTCCTTGCTTTGATCATGCTAACTCACCTCAGCCATATTTTTTGTTATCATCATATAACCCCCTCCACAGCATAAAGTGCTGTGTGAGTATGTTGTGGTGTACATTTGCCCAGAGAAATAATTTCTAAGTGAGTGAGAGAACTCAAATCCATTTTGCTACAGCTACTTTCATTGTAAAATATCAGCACCATGTCTCCTGTGTGAGAAGGAAGTGGCTGGAAAGCCATTAGGAGCAGATGAGCTATATTGGTGCTAACAGAACCACACACCAGCTTGCAGCACCCTTCCACCATCTCCGCCCAGCCTGAAATAAAAGCAACATTCCCTTTGGAAGCAGCAGGTTTGGTACATTGCAGTTCCACAAAACCAAAGGTCATGCTTTTACTTTTAATGTTTAGAAGAGAAGTCATCACAATTTCATCACAGTTGTCTCCATGTTGACTTACCTTTCATTTTAAAACCTCTGTCTGGTGGGCAAATCACAACGTGCAATAGTTACAGATGTAAAGCTTCTGAAAATTCTTCTTTAAGGAAGGTATGAATATGAGTCTCATTAAAAAGTAAAGTATTTGACTTCTTAGGTTTCCATTGGCATTTAGAATACAACTGCTGTTAACAGAATAAACAGGCTGCATGCTCCAACTCAGTCAGGAAAGGATGGAAACCACGACTCTTACAGATAGTATTACAACCACTGTAAGACTCATATTAACCCATGAATGTGAGCTCCCCACAAATAAAATTAAAAACTACTCCACAAAGTGAAAGTGATTGAGAGATCATTACCAATTGTGAGTTCTCATCCCTGTAATTTGCAGCAATGTCCTGGTTTTCCATAGCTCCTCCCAACAGTCCCGTTGCATATGTCCTTAGTGGCTGATCAGCCTCTCGTGCCCACTTAAAGAGATTTTCAACTATGCCTTCCTAGAAGGGAGAAAACAAGAAACCAATTCCAACAGTTACATTTTATCTTTAACTTCTCAGTCCCAGTGAAAGCACCTGTTGGGAAGAACTCTCTCTTATCTCTAGTAATGACCAGGCTGAATTTCCTACCAAGCATGTAATGAATAAAAATACCTAGAACCAAAAAAATTCTAAAACTTTAAGCTGCATGAAACTACGCCCAGGCATTAGATATTTGGATTTGTACACCTGCAAAAAGGGGCCAGTCAAGGTACTTCCTAGGAAGCAGCAAAACACTACAGGTATGAATTAGTCCAAAAAAACAAGCCCAAAGCTCCAGTCAGTTTCACTAATAAAAGTTTCCAGCAATTTAGCAAATTTCAAAGAAGCTGTGTTGAACTCACATCGAGTAGAATGAAATGTGGCTAAGTTTAAAACAGTCAGTTGCAAAGACCATGGTTTAGAATGAAAGATTAATTTGTTTCCTCTAAACTGCCACTGGATTTGGAAACAACAGCAACAACCCGTCATTACCATGACAAATCTTGCACAATCTTGTATAATTTGGATTATACAATAGAATAAGAGATCAATGAAAAGTAATAATGAATAGACACATTTAAATGGGAACTCCCAGTTTACAGATTTTTAGAGTTGCCTGTTATATATTTAAAGACAATTGCATTACTATTTCAATGCTCTTATGTAATGAAAAAAATTCCAACTGATGAGACGTGAAATCCCTTGGTCGCTAGAGGGCTTCTTTGTGACGGCAACAGCACCCTCTTCCCAAAGCCTCCATGTACAGGAGACCTAAGTGCCCGAAAGGAGCTCTAGATATTCTCCAGTCAAAAGGAAAAAAAGTCCTTAAGTGCAAAACTCAATTTCATTTCAGTTTACAGAGAACTTTGGTCTCTGGAAATAGTTATATTCTCCTCAAATGGGGAACTATTGTTTCGGTTTTAATTTTTATTTTGATCAAGGCTTCCCAGCCTCAGCTTTGGGACAGACCACAAAGAGCTCAAATTAAATTAAATCTTTTACAAAGGGAGCACATTATTCTTTTTTTTATCATGCTTTAGAATTCATATACATATTTCCAATAGTAGAGAAATTAATTTAGAACTTTTATATAAAGGACTACCTCATTTCCAAACTTCAGAAAAATGTCAGTTCTTACAGATGAGGAAACTGTGGCTTGAGCGAAATTCACTTTCTCCTCCCTTTCCACTCTGCGTGCATTCCTTCAGAACAACTCATTTGTCAACATACAGAAGTCTGATTCAGCTGTCCATCACAGTTCCAGATAATCCCCACAAAGCATGTGGATTTTAGACTGCTTAGTTAAAGTATGACTTGCTTATCACTTAGCTCTAGTAAAGCTATCGCTCTGCTGGAGCTGAGGATTACTGGGCAAGTCCTCCATGTTCTACACAGCCTGCTCCATACACAGGCCTATAAAGTAACAATTCAAATTATAACATTTCCCAAAACCTGACATTAAGTTCCAGCTCCTCTGTTTCAATCAGTCACATCACACTTAAAAAAGCTATGAAATACTCAAGATTTGATTTACTGAACAAGCCAAGAGCAAAAAACCCCAAACCATTAGTAAGACTGAACAGATTGGTTCTCAGAGACAAGATTTCAATATGGCTTTTTACTGGTTTCTCCTATGGGAAGTCTTGGAGTACAAAACAAAGCAAGCTTAAAACCCAAGCTTTAGTACAGGTGGTACCTTTTCCTGAAAGACAACAGCTGTTTCCAGTCCCGGCATGATGTCCAGAAGAAGTCTGCAGGCAGCAGTGTTTAGTGGAGGTTCTCTGCTTGTCATCACATAAGCATTCACTAGCTGGAGAAGATCAGGAATAGCACTGGTTTGAAATTCAACTCTGACCAAACCCAGAGCAGTGAAAGCCTTACAGCTCCCACAGCAGCAAAACAATAAAGTAAGGAATGCCAGCCTAAGTCCTGGATCTCAACATGGCCAGCCTTTAACCTGCTCCCTCAGTGCCTTAGAAGTTGAAAATACTTCTCAGAGATGCAGAGCACCTCTGACCTGCTGTTCACTGACTAAACATCTATCTTGAACTGATTTGTAAAAACAAATGCCTTGAAGAACTGTAACGGTGCAAACATGAAAAGATAACTAAAAAATGAGCGTAAGAAATTACATATTTTGAATTGTACCTGTATTTGCTTATCATTTGCAGTTTAAGACAGAGAGACATGCAAGCAATCTGTCAGAATCCTTCCAGCAATGTTGATACAGGTGTTTGCAGGGATGCAAAGGTAACAAAATTCTAGCTATTAAGTCATGTTAGAAGTTAGCAATGCAAGTGGAAAGACAGACTCTTGCTTTCTGGTTCTCTGCCTGAGTCTCTAGAGCTGACATGCTCTTCTGCTCCTACAGGCAGCCCAGAAGTTCCAAGCATTCAGAAACAAGGCACTGGAATTAGTGGTATTCATTTCCATTACAGAAAGAAATTATGCTTTCGGGCTGGTACTAGAGGAGCTACATTTTCTTTAAAGAGGCTGATAAACCTCGAAAACAACTAATTCAATTGTTGCTACACGCATTCCAATAGCTCATGAATTCCCCTTTATTTGAGTCACTTTTACAGTGGCAAATGAGTTGCTCTTAAATCCATCTTAAAAACCACTGTTATGGAAAAGACAATTCTGACACCACTAAAATTAATATTAAACAAGTACCAAGGTCAACCAGCACAGAGGACATAAAAGCAATAAGGTGGTGTGAGGATTGACAGAGAAAGTTCTCTGAGCAAACCTACCGCATTCATGAAATCATCATTCTTGAAGAGTATCCTCAGTAAGTGACCAAGCATGCACTCTGGGTCTGCCCGACCTGTGGGACAAACAGGAAAACACTTATCTTCCTACCTCAGGATGCCAACATTAATATTGAAGTGGTACCTTCAAACTGACTGTGGGATGCTCTGGTGTCAGCACTACAGAGCACAGCTTCCCAGTGCAAAAGTAGTGTCAGACCTTGATCAGCAGTCAGCACATTGAGGCTAAAAATACTTTACTTTTGAATATGAGCTACCAGGTTAAGCACTGGGACACAGCTGGTGCTGCCAAAACCCCTCAGGATGCCTTACCTGGGTGTCGGTCATCAAACGGGTCTGGGTCCCCCTTGCGGTACTCTTCAGTCTCCTTCTCAATCAGCTCGGACATTCTGCAGAAGGAACAACACAAAGTGAGCAGAATTCACACTCATGGAGCACAGCTCCTCACTTGCACAGATCTGTCAGAGCACTCCAAACCAGCCCATCAGCTCTCATCCAGTGTTCAGTGCCACCAGAGGATTTCTGACTGTCCACTATAGGAGGGAAAGAAAAGACTGGCCTCTACTATCTCATCTCATTTTTAGCTCCAAAATTCACTGAACCCATAGCAACACCCCAGAGATGCACAAACGTGACACTCTGAAGGGCCAACACCTTTTATTTACTCATGCTAGACTCCTTCTGGTGTTCTACAACACACAGTGTAGACAACTAGAGTAAATAAAGGGCTTGAGCAGTACTTCTCACCACCACAGTATCTTTCTTTTGCAGCAGACCAAGTCCTGAACAGGTGACTTAGTCCTCCTCCCTGTCCAGTCTGTACAGGGGCAGCTGTTCAAACTGCCTGCACAGTTTTTTGTTATTTTGCACATTAAATTTCAAACATGTTGTATAATCAAATATAATTATAAATATTTAATAAATATTAAATACTTTTATTAAGTGTTGTGTAACCTCTACTCAATTATCAACTTTCTACCATGTGTCAACTACCACCACGGATAAGACAAGGAGAAACTCAGCCAGCTCCCTGTTCACAGACCTTCAAAATACATTAAATGCTTCTCTGTATCAGAAAAACAAAATTGAGTTGTTTTGGAGCTATGCCTTCGCTTAAACTGTGAAGCAGCCTCAGTAGACACAAGAAATCCTATGCTCTAATTTGTTTAGAATGAGCAGTAAGAGAATTAATTATTATTTTTATTTACACAAAATCAAGAACAGGAACACCGTCTCATGGTCAAGCAATAAATAATTCTACAGTCATCCACTGTCCTTCTCCATGTAGTGTTACAGGAGAAATATGTGCAGTTTGAGGTGAAATAAAGAGCACTCAATTAAACTGAAAAAACATTAGCAAATTAAATCTCATTTCCTTGCTATAAAACATGATTCCTTCCCCTCTACGGAGGTCCAGAGTGGGAGGCAGCATCTATGTGCAGCACAGCATTTTACAACAAGGTCTTAATACCTCAGAGTAGTTATCTAGGCAGAGTTTATCATAGGGGAGGAAAAACTGCTGGAAGGTTGCAGTAATCCCTGGAAAAATATTTGTCTTTCACAGAGGATTTCCCTTACAGAACACTGCTGACTTCTACTCTGTTCCTGCTACCTTCCAGAAAATATCCAGCGTTCCCAGGCACGATTAGAGGCAAAAAGGTACTTAGTCCTGCCTCTGTGAACTACCCTGACTTGCCAGTGTGACAGAGGACGATGCCTGTCAGATTCTAAGAAGAGCAAATTAGCTCATTGGGAATGAGCAGAGAACTTTCCTGCTTGCCTTTGATCTGACAATTATCTTTCAACAAACTGTTGATCCTGGGGGGTTCCAATATTTACTTTTATAAGCTTGATTGTGAAGGGATGCAAATTGTGTCCCTTGTTAATAATAGGTGGCACAGCTTGAGCTCTCAAGAAATTCTGGCAAAAGCAAGTTACTTAAATACTCCACTGCCAGCTCCTCATTTTTTTTCCATGAGAACTAATAGCTTGAGGGGTGTCTGCTGACAGAAAACTCAGACAAATGGGGAGCTGGGAAGCAGCACCCTCGCCTTGTCAGGTCTTTTGAGGTGATAATTAGCATTTTGGTGATGTGCCAGAAAGGACAGACAAGCAGCATGGAAAGTGAACACAACACTCTGGCCAGTGCATCCTGTCTGGGTAGGCAGCCAAACAGCGAGCCAGCTCCCAGTGCTTTCAGGGACAACAACATTATCACAAGCTCAATGAAAGATGAACATGAATCACTAATTATGGAGGTTTTTGAGACAATTATTCACAATTGTTTGACCAAAATACAAAAAAAAAACCCAAAAACCACTTCCTCTTTGAAATTGATTTTCAAAAAGAAAAAAAAAAAAATCAAGCTTGCTTACAATACCGTTCTTTTAACTAACACATACAAAGGTGGTTTGTGACTTGACTTGGATGAATCTATCTAGATCAGCAGCTTTGTCAATTCTCAATTGAAGAAACAGGAGAGTCAAATAACTACCAAAGCTCATTCCTGCCTTCTACCACAGGCACTCAGTACACAGGGCTGTAACAAAACACACCACACAAAACCACAGAACTTTTATTCAGGTTTCAAGATTTCCTTCATTCACTTGGCATTATACTGGTTCTGCAGCCACTTCCAAGTTTGCAGACAAGTTTACACTGAGCCACTTATTTTAACTAACTTTTTTTCTCCTTACTCTTTTTTCTCTTTTCCAAACTGCCTTTGGAAAGTTAGTCAGATCCTCATTTTCACTTGCCACAAACTGAGCTCCCCTTGGGAGTGGGAAAGGAAGGGACAGAGGTATACAGAAAAGTATGTCAACTTTGCAAGGCTCCCAGTGATCTAGATGGCATAACAAAGCCATCCTAATCCTCCTCTGTGTCATCACTTGGTGATGTTTTTTAGTTAATTACTAACTTAAGCCTTTACAGCAGATTGCAACAGCATAACATGCTCTAGGATCCCACAAGACAATATGGTTGGTTTGTGGAGATGAAGTTATGATGTTAAACTGCTGATTTATTCCCTTGATGAAAGAGGCTCCTGGAATGCAATGAAGGATCTGAGTCCCAGGATTTGCCTGATTGGTTGAACATGACTTGCATCCAGGCGATGAAGTAACACTTATTGCAGGATCATTTCAATTTACAGTATTTTTTAAAACCATGTATATTACATATTTGTTGTTTGCTGACAGGCTTTCCAAGCAATTTCTTCAGTTCATACCTTCTAACACTCAAGTGTTTATAAATCCAGAAAACCAGCTTTTTGGAAGTGACAATTCAGCTGTGGTCTGTAACTAGTGCTACTACTGTTGCTGTCCTTGTCCTGTTACTGCACTCTCACCTGTGCTGCCTCAGCATGACATTCAACAGATCCCCATCCACACAGGGAAGTTTTCTTCCATTTAGCTCACAAGGTAGAAGGAAGTAGAGAAATATCCCTCACCAACAAGTATGATCACAGCTCCCTCTGCCCTAAGACTAAAGCAATATGCAAAGGCATTGCTCTGCCTCAGGACATTGGCCAATGCAAGCTCCACTTGGTGAAGATTCCTGGGCAGCATCTCTACCAGCAAATTCTAAATATCTAAATAGCTAAAACTCTCCTGCAAACAGAAACACATCTTTCATTGATAACTAAAGCACTGTAAATCCAATTTCTGCCAAAGCCAGTAGATCCCCTTGCTACCTACAGTAAATAAATCTGCACTATCTCCACTAAAGCAAAAATACCCAAGCCTTCACCATTCATAACCACTCTGCCTGCTGCACAAAAACCTTGAGAATCAACAGTTATCAGACTTGTCTGGGCATAAATAATGTAGGGAGCTCCAGGAGTTGAGTGGGACCAAGAAGTGCCAGACTGCTATAAGCACAAGAAAATACATGTTTCATTCAAATGTCTTTAAATTTCCTAGAATACAGGAAATTTCTGGTTATGCCTACAAGAAAAAGCATTGAAATAGCACATATATTTCCTTCAGACAATACACAAAGATATCCCAAAAGCTGTCTCATGATTTTCAAGAGACCCACTAATTTTCAAGTGTTTAGGGTTGGCTTTCTGTTGCTTATCTCCCTCTTCCGTGCTGCTATTTTTAAAATGCAGTAAGAACAGCAAAAAAGTTGTGCCCAGTGGGTGAGGCACAGCACAGACCTAAGCAAAGAAGCTCCACCAGATTCCTGTTACTTCCACCCAGTGCCAGCTCCAGCTCCGTGCACTGACTTGTCTGACCCAACAAGGCAGAAGAGACACCTGGATTGCTCCTGAACTGCAGAGCAGTTGAGTCCTGCACACGGGAGGCAGGCCATGGGTCTGCCAGCAGAGCTGGGAGGAACTGGGGGAATTTCTGCAAATCTCCTCTTAAAGCAGGAGCAATGTCAGTCTACCCAAATGAAGCCTGGCTTGGGAAACCACAAATGCAACTGATAATTCAAGTCTTTCCCTTGTATTAGATATTGTCTTATAATTAATGGTGTTACCTACAGCACTCCAAAGAATTTATTGGTCCAGGGAATATTTTTCTCACAATACAATGCCAGTCAATCATCATACAGCTTAAAAAATAAATCAATCAGGTTTTAAAACTTCACTTTAAACATGCCCTATGAGATTCAATAATATCTTCTCAATATAGCTCCTCCTACTCTCATTCTTTCATTTAATCTGATCAATGTCACTGCAATCTCAAAACCCTCACACCTTGCTTCCCATTTTGATGAATGTTTTACAAGCTTCAGGTGAAGATACCGAAGTTATTTCAAGCATTTAATGATGCTCCTGACTTCTATTACTTCAGAGAATTAAATTCATGTTTTAGAGACAGTTTGTGTAAGATGTCTTTGTAATACAAATTTCTTTCTTAAAGTTTGTATTTAAATACCACACTAACAGTTCGATTTCCAGACCAAGAAAATGAATTACAGGTTATCAGGTATGTGAATACCTCAAGAAAAAATATGGTAAAAGCCGTGGACATGTAACTTCAGATATTCAGCTTTAGGAATTTGCTTAATAGATCTTACCTGGTGAGAATAGGGACCATGTCTTGCCCACTGCCATGTTCTTTCTCCCATTGCTCAAGCAAAGTAGTGAGCTCAGCCTTGGAGTCCACATGCCCAGATCCTGAAGTCATGGCTTAGACTAAGGCAGAGGTAACAACCAGAAAAAAAAGGGCATAAAAATGAGCAAGAAATCCCACTCTTTCACTATATTAATTGAAATAATCTAAATCAAATATTACAAGTCATTTGAAAGAGGCAGATAATACTCAGCAACAAGGAGTGAGAAGATAAAGTGACAGAACAGTGCTTTCAAAGGTGAAGGTTTCTTTCTGGTCCTTTGCCTGCAGACTAAGGAACACATGCACCTCTGAACACAAGTCCTGACTGGTGCTCCCCAGCCCTGACCAGGCTGGTTGGAATGCACAGCTCCCCACAGCTGTGTTCACTGCTGAGCCTTTTAAAAGCTCTACCTCAGCTCCATGGGCAGACCTGAGTTACCCCTTGTGGTGATTTACTCAAGAACCAACCCAGCCAGGGCAGCAAGACTCTGATCAGTGCTGTTATCCCAGTTCAATGCCCTGCAGCCAGCGGTGGCAGTGCCAACAAACTCCTCAGGTCCACAGTGCCGAGGAGCAGAGGCAGCGGCCCCAGCACTGCGGGCACTGGGAGCAGCCCCAGGACTGCTGTGGCTGGGAAAGAGCCGGGCACCACTTGTTCAGGGTTTCCAAGAACAGCCAGTAGCTCCAGTAGGAAGGAAGAGTGATCACAGGAGGGAGCACTGGAGCAATTACTTCAGATCTATCAGCCTTTATTGCATGACAGCAGCTGACAGAAGATTTATCTTCCCATCCTCAAAAGTGAGAAACTCCTACAGTACTGAGTGACTTGTTGAAGTACCATTTAATGAAGAGAACTATCACTGTAGGTTCTGTTTAAGCCTTTAAATTTCCAGGTGTCAGCTTTTGTCAATCTGATAAAAACCTATGAGAAATATTAACAGCCTAAACCAGAAGAAAATCTATCTCAAAATACTGCTGTGCCCCTAGTTTCCAACCTGACAGACTGTGATTGCTGTGAAGCATTGTAACTTCTGGAGGAAGGAATACCCAAACCTAATTTATAAATTGACTTTGTATTGGAGGTGGGGGAGGTACACAAAGCAAAACAGAGTTCTTCACATCCAAAAACACACAAAGATTTTCAGCATTTCATTAGCCACAACAGCCAATATCCTTCTGCCATGAGGTTAAACACCCATTTGTCATAACTGACCCAGAGAAAGAAGTTTTCAAAGCAGTGTAAAATACAGAAGTGCTTAAGACAGTGACATACACATCAACTCCTGAAATACATGTTCAGGAGTCAGTCAAATGACAGACTCTAAAGGTAGCCATAGCATAGATTACATATGCATTTATAACCCAAGTTGTCTCTGAAAAACAACATCATAATTTAACTGTGTGGTGGACACCTCCAACTGGTTTAAAACTTTTCCTCATTCGGGGAATGGATGAACAATGCTACAGTTCTATCTCTTGTCTCATAGGTGCTTCTGAATTTAATGTACTGTGACTGGTTAGTTAAATGGGAAGCATGAAGTTAAGATCACTGGCTGAAGATTAAATTGGCAGAAACTGCACAAAAATCATCACCCAAAGACTACAAAAAGATAAAAACCTGTGACTCCAAGAACACCATTTTGGTAAGTACTATATGAAGTGGGCATATGCTAACAAAAACCTACCTAAGCATGAAGAAAGATGATGTTTTCTAAATCACAAGTAATTATGATTTTATCTAGGGCATTCATTATTCATTCATTCATTTAAGAACTACATCAGGAAATTCGATGCAAATGCATAAATTGCTTAGGAAGAAACACTACCTAGGTGCAGGCAAAAACATAATGAGATTATACACACACACACACCCAGAAAACACCTTTGAAAAGAAAAACTACTCCAAGCTCATAAAGCTCCATTTCCTTTTTCATTAACTGAACACCACTTGCCAGCAGCACTTCAGAGCTTTTAAATATCACAGAAAAACATTCAGACAAATCCACTCTAGATCTCAGAACACAAGTGCTGTAACAGAATCCACATTCAACCATTTCAGGCACCCCCACCTTCATTCTGTACTCAAGGGATACAGAAAAAAAGGGCCCTGTGAGCTTGTACAAGGCCTTTGCAGGCTCTCCTGCAATCTGGAGAACAATTTACTTCCTCTAACAACCCTTAATTGTTCCTGCTGGAAAATAGGAAAGGTCCAGCAATACCTGCAACAGGTCAGCAAAGTTCCAGTCAGGAAGACCACAGGAACTGTTCACAATCCCTCTGGGACACTCTGTGCTATACCAAAACCAAGTGAAAACAGAAAAATCCCAGCTATCCCTAAAATCTGGAGTATTGCCTCAATAAAGTACATTATTGATGTAAATAACTGGTGCTGACAGAGAGCTGTTTCCCTGAAATTAAGTTAAGTTAGAAATGCCACCCTTTCTATCGGGACACTGCAACAACAGTGAATGTCTCGCCAAGGCATCTCATCTCTTTCACAGGCTTATCCCTCCCAGTCTATTCAAATAAATACAACTGTTTCAGATGGCACCACAGAAACTCCTACTGTGCCCATTTTTTTCAAGAATTCCATCTTACACCAAAGTGAAGAGCTCTGCAGAGAAGACAAGAACATAAATGACACAAACTAACCTGTAACTGTCAGCAACACACCTGGCCTAACGGAGAGGAAACCTGGGAGAACAGCTCTTTCACTATTTCCCTTGGACAAGTTGCTGAACAAATTCCATCCTAAATTGCTCTCCAACACCAATCGGATTTAAATTCCCAGCGGGGCAGGGGGGATGTAATTTTGTTCTCTTAACAAGTTTTGAAAATCAAGGCGTACTACAGATTTCAATTTAAACATCTAATAAGGTACAGAATGGGATTTTTTTTGCCAAACAGCACTGTTGCCAAAATATATTTAGAGTCAATAGAACTCATATCAACAAAACATAAAGCACTTACTCAAAGGATTTGACTCTGAAAGACAAATATTTGCAGAGTTAACTACCATGGTGGCCACTGCCACAGAAAACCCACACGTGCCTGTATCAGCACACCGTGGCTGCTGCACATGGTATTGCTTCAATATTAAACACTACCTGGGTATTCCTGTGTCACAGCAAAGGTTTCATGGGCATTTTACTCTTCTGAGCTTAGATGTAAGAATTTGACAGAAAGGGGAAACCCAAAGAGTTTTGAGACAGAGATTCCTCAAGGTACTCACATGTTTTTGAAACCTCAGACACTTTAGTGCTTGAGTCACCGTAGTGAGACACCTCTGAACAGCGAGGAAATAAAATTCCAGTGACCTCTAACCACAAACCTTGATTCAGTGCCTGGAACAGTCGGAGCAGTTCAGCTCCACCCTTCTGTCCATCGACACACTGGAGCCTCACACGAACTGCAACACCACTACAGGTCATTCCCTTATTGATGCTGTGCTCAGGGAAAGGATTGGGAGGTTCTGGACACACTGACTTTCCACAGACAAACATTTTAAAGCATGAAACCTCTTAGTGAAGATAAATATACTTGCAAAATCTGAAAACCAACAGTTTGGTTATTTGGGAAATGAACGCAAAAGGCCTAACTTAGCAATTTAAATGGAAAATGAAAGAGCCACATAATAAAACAAAAAATCATACCTCAAGCAAAAAAAATAAATTAAAACCACAATTTTAATCAACTTTGCAGGAAGATTGCACATTTAAATTAATGTGCACATTAAATTTATGGACAAAAATTACAAGAGGATTTGTAATTCCACATTCATAGGGGCAACTCAAATTCTAGTAACTGCACTTTGGGCCAACTTAAATAGTCAAGTTTTACATTGCTCCCAAACATGATTCTAAGTATGGCTGAGGACACAATGTAGAGGAGGAGACTAAGGTAACAATGTAACACCACAAACGAGTTGGAATCTAGTTAAATGCCCAGCAAAGCTGAGCAGTACATCTGTAGGTTCTGCCACACTAATGTTTTAACACAAAGAATTCCTTACTTTAGGAAAACATAAAATTCTCCCTCTCATCACAAATATCCTTGAAAGAGATGAGGCACTTGACAGCTATTTGTCTAAACCTGTTGAGCCTGAAATAACCACGTGGAAGTTAAAGTGCCACAAACTGTCAACACTGAAGTTCACTTGTGGAAATAATATACCACCAGGGAACAAAAGCCTCACAATCTCTGGAGCACAAAAACGTGGTCTGGTGTCCTACACTGAGGGAAGCTCTGACGGAAGTCTTCGTTTGTTCAACTTCCCTGTTTAGCAGAGCTCCAAGTTGGCTGTTATACTGAACATATCCCTAATATTGCTTTTAAGTATTTGTCTAAAAACTCGGGGGGGTTTTGGGTGGCTTTTGGTTCTTTGTGTTTTTTTTCTAATTAAGGCATTTTAAGGACAAGGAAAACCACAAGGTTATTCAGTTTCCTGGAATTTCTCCTTTTACAAAACAAACTTGTAACTACGTTCTAATCTGGCAGGACAAGCCCAAAAAACAGGAACAAACTTCTGCTATCTACAAAATAAGGGGTAAAAAAAAAAAAACCAACAAAAAAAACCCCGCTCCGTTTCAACACCAATTCCTCTTCGCGCGGCTGGAAGGGGAAACACGCGGGCCGCACCTCCCGGGGGCGGGGGCGGCCGATGACAGCTCCCCCGGGGTCCCGCACCGCCCGGCTCGGCGGGACGCACGGGCGGCCCCAACGTTTAAAGGTCGGCAGAGGCCGGGGCGGGGGGGGCGAAGAACCAGAGAGCCTCCAGCCCGAGCGGGCCCAGCGCAGGAGGAAGAGCGCGGCGGAGGGGGCANCACCGCGCTGCGTCACTACGCGCGCGTCACGGCCGTGAGGGAGCAGGGCGGGGGCCACGCTCTCGGCCGGCCTGCCGGGAAAGGGAGTTCGAGCGGGGCGCATGCGCCCCCCCCGGACGCTGCCACCACAGGGGGTGCTGGGAACTGTAGTTCCTGACTCGCGCCGCCATTGCACAGCGCGGCGGGGC
>VZRS01004266.1:61167-79623 GCA_013398055.1 Ifrita kowaldi
TCGGTGCTCTACCGGGCGTTCTCCAGGGAGAGGGGCGAGGCTGTTGGCTCCGCCGCACGGTGTGGCACGGAGGAGCCGCCGAGCAGCGGCTGCCGGCCCCGATACCCGCGTGTCCGCCCCGATAGCAGCGTGTTTCTGGGCACGCCGCCATCCGCCCTCCAGCCCCACGGCGGGACCATCACCAGCTGCGGCTGCCCTTCCTTTTTCAAGGCTGAATATTGTTCACTGTGTTGTTCACCTGTTAGGTGACCTCCAGCTGGACAGCGAGGTGTTTCAGAGGGAGGGCAGCTTGCAGGAGAGCTCGGATGCCGAGCACGCCGGCTCCTACTCCAGTTATTCCTCCTCTTATCTCCAACACAGGAACATCGTCCTGCTTCTTCACTCTTAAACGAGGGCTGATTTTGGCAGCTGTAGCTAAACCCCGCAGCAGAACTGAAGACCCACCTCCACCTCTGCTCCGGGCCACGACAAAGGAGGAAGAGGAGACTCAGGCTCCCCTGGGTGTCTCAGGAAAACTCCTCTTCCCACGTTCCCACCCTTCCTACAGCTGCTCATGATGAGCTCTGGAGAGCTCATCCAATCTCCAGTCCTTCCCTCTATCCCTCCAGGAGAAGTTATGCACCTGCATGTGATGAGAGTCTGTGCGAAAAGAAACCCTTCAGCACTGCATAGCCCCGTCCCTGTGTGCTTTCCACATGCAAAGTCTTCTGTTCCTCTGGGATTGTTTTTCTTTGTCTGTTGGTCCCACAGTGGGAATATTCCTACTGCTGTGTGCTTTTACAGTGGTAATGAACTGTTATTCTGCACGGTCCCCGGTGTATTAAGTTACACATGAAGAAGATCCACCTGCTGTCAGCAAAGTTACCATTTCTGAGGAGAAGGAAGATCTGGAAAAGTACACTCCTCACCCAGGCCCTCATGGCTGGTTGGAGCATCAAAAGTATCAGACCTGCCTGCAGCTTTATTACCCAGGGAAGATCCTCACATCCACAGCTGCACCTTCTTCTCCCCCTGCAAGGCATCTGGGAGCCTCGAGGCAGCCATGGGGTTGTTCAGGAGGAGTTGCAGAGGTGACCATTCCCACCCCTCATCCCCAAGTTCAAAGGGCTGAGAGAAAAATTGAGGTTTCCAGTTCCTGCCATATCTATGGTGCACTGGAGGGAGGGTGTCTTCTCAGGGAAAGTGGTGTTCAGTTCCCAGTTCACCTGAACAGGTGAGGAGGCTTGGAGGCTGCTGCTCATTGCCAGAGCCTGGCATGCTGCTGGCACAGGGCACAGCCACAGCCTCCTCTACAAGCTGCCCAAAGTGCTCAGGCCTCCAGCTCCTGCATTTCCAGACCTCGGAGATATTTGGGAAGGATTCAGCCTAATGTTGTTTCCCACAGGGCAGGTGAGAGTCCTACTGGCTCACTTGTCAGGAACAAGACAGCATGGAAGCAATGAAATTCCAGTTTGTGCTGCTGTGCTCTAGTAATTGCCCAGGTACTGGCAGAAGCTTTTCTCATAGAAGAATAAATATGAATAAAAAATGAATAAATAAGGGGGAAGAGGGTCCTCCCTCTGAAGGAAAAGCTTCACAAGCACCATTCCTATCTAAGACGCCCCACAGTGTCCACATTAATCCACTTTCTTGTACTGCAACTGTATGAATCCCTGCCCCAGGCAGTGTTTGCACAGGTAGAGATTCTGCTACCACACTTACAACATTTACCTGTCAGTCTTGATTAACTCCAGGATAATGAGTGCAACAGTGAGAATCCTGCAGCACTGGATGTAGTGAGTAAGCCCCCACCCTCACAACACTTCACCTTAATGATGCAATTGAAGAAAAAAACCCACAAAACGAATGCAAAATATGGCCATGGATCACAGAGCAATAAAAACAAGGGGCCAGCAATGAGCTGACACCTCTTGCCCTGTGGGATCTTGTAGCTGAGGGAGAAGCCTGTAGTGTGCAAGGAAGGGAAGGTTATCTCTGCATGTTCACCTCCATGGGCTCCCCAGCCAGAAGAACAACATATTTCACAGGATGGTCAACTGACAGTAACAATGGCTTATGGCTGAATCACGGTTTGAGGTTCCTTGAAACAAGTAACCACTTCTCCTCCCTGTTGCTGTCACATCCCAGATCGCCTCTCAATACTGTGGTTTACCAGGAGATGATAAACCCATTTCATGGGGCCCTAATAACCTTCTAGAGTGAAGGACAGTTAGTTGCAGGATCAGAGAAGGAACAGCACCGGTAGGAGAAGCCAGGAAGACATAAATTGTATTTCCAAAGGATGCCTTGAGTACAGCTAGGGGTGGAAGCATGTGTCTGGGATGCTTCATCTCTCATAGCTGCTGACAAAGGCAGAGAGCCCCAGACCGGGCTCCAGGCAGCAGCTTCACTTTCTGCCTGAACAGACCTTTGCTCTAAGAATAAGGTCGTTATCAGAAAGCTCGAAACATTCAGAGCCTCCTCACCACAGCTGCCCTGCGAGGAGAGGAAGGATTCTTTAGGCTTTTAGAAGTGTTAATTGCTCACCTTGACCTGCAACACAGATCTACAGTGATAAAGTTTGTTGACTTCCTACACTCAACCTTTCATTAATTGCCCCATCCTCTTGTGGAACTCTTGTGGGTTTGCTTGTCACCATGTTTCGACCTGCAGTTGAACTCCTATTGAAGGGCAGCTGTGACAGAGGTTACTGACCGAGCAGTACCAGCCTCTGCAGCATAATTTTGCTGCATGACTCACAGCAGGTGAGTGGTGAGCCCAGGAATAGAATTCAGTCCCTTCCCAGCACTGTATGTCACACTGCAGCTGCACCTGCACCCAGCACCCAGCACCCAGCTGGATTTCCCAGCAGCATCCAGGGACGGGTACAATGCCGGCACCTGAACCTTTGGGAGGGTCTGAACCTGCGCTGTTCCGCTACTTGTAAACTGATGGGCGTTTCTTTGCAACGCCCATGCCCCGGGGGACTGCAGGAACCGGGCGGGAGGTCAGACGTCTGGGGAGCTGCACCGGGCAACAGGGCGCGTTTGCCAGGGGAGCAGAGGAGGTCAGCCGGCTGTGATGCACCTGTCTGCTGAGTGCCTTCCTCCCTTCCACTTTCCTGCGTGCCTCTGGGAACCTCGGGAGTGGGCAGCAGGCACAAAGCCCTACGAAAAGGCTTCAGCTCCAGCCTATGTATTGCTCTCCCAGCCTGGATTTGCCCGAATAGCTCAGAAGGCGTTTTATGAGGTGTGAAGTAGATAAATATCTGCAATGATACTCCTCATGCTTAAAGGGCTTTAAACACTGTCTAGACTCCGCCAGAGCACCTGATTGACATGTATCTACTGCTAAATTTTCACGTTGTGCAAAAATATTGCCTGATGGCTTAGATGATGGCCATGGGTGACCTCCAAGCTGGCAGCCAGCACACCTCAAATGATTTCCCATTTCTTGTTCACATCAGAGAGACTGCAGATAATACAGTAGAAAGAAGTACAAAGGAAGAAAAAAGGTACAAAGTGAAGTAAGCAGGGTAAAGCAGTTCAGTGGGATCCCCTCCGCATGGACAGACTGAGCAGAGCAAAGGGACTGCAGGCACTGCCACGGGTTACCTGCGATCCAGGTGACCGTGGGCAAATGGGGCCAAAATATGGGCACTGAGTGGCCCGATAAATGATGTGCGACAAGGGAATAGCTCAGTCACTAGGTGGCACACCGGTATCGTCACACCACACCAGCGTCCTCTTGGGAGGAGAGGAAAAAGCTCAAAATAGCCCAAAGCAAAAATTAACAAGCAATCATCCGGGGCCGAGGTGCTTAGAGGAGCCATCTGTGTGCTCACACACACAGAGCAAAAGCACCCAACAACTGGAGAGAGACATCAAATGTAACAGGGCAGGCAAAACGTGTTCATTCAATCGAATTCTCCTTGTGCTCCTTTGCTATTTCTGAGTGACAGTGGGAAAGGCAGGGGAGGCCTGCTCATGGATGGAGCGCAAAGAGGAAATGCACGGAGGGCAGCAGAGGTGGGTGCTGGTCCAGGGAATGCAGTTGCCACCTTTTCTGAGAGTTGTGCCTGCTCCTGTGTGTGGAGAGAGCGTTTGGGGTTTCCTTCTGACAGAAACGGCCAAGCAAAGTTCAGAGAGAAGTTTCCCACAGAGATAAAAAGACAGAGTGGGGAACAGTGACCACAGATTGGTGGCACCCACTGCAAAAGGCATTCAAGGGTGGTTGTTTGTGGGGAAAGGAAAGAGTGATAGGAGAGTGATAGCAACACTTCTGGGGCAGGCTTTTCTCTGGGCTGGAGCTAAAACAGCAACACAAACTAAAACCAGCTAAGGTATTTATGAGGGGCCAGGGAGCGACATACATTTTGGCAGCAGCGGAGCTACCATTGTGTATTGTCTTGCTGGGATAGATCAGTAGAAGCAGTTCACTCTTGAAAGTACCAAGGACTGTACCATGGCCACCTACACTAACTCTTCCGGACACTCCCAGGATCTGCAGGACTTGCCATCAGGTAGGCTGCTCCCCAGTCTCCCAGTGTTTGCATGGATTCAGCAGTGCAGACACAGGATCCCCAGCCAGCTCCCCCTGAGCATTTAGCCCAGACTGAAGAGAGAAGCCAGATCTATATCTAGGAACATGGAAATGCAGAAGAATGTCGTTCATCAGCTCAGATACTAATGAGAACATGAGCAGGCAAACAGCTCTCTTCCAAACAGGCTGGTGCCAAAACGCTCCGTTCAGACACTCAGTGCGATGCCAAGAGCACATAACTCTGCCGAGCTGAGCATCTGAGTGACAGCACATCTGCGTTTGCAGGCTGAAACTCAACAAAAAAGTTAAATAGTACAAAGTGATCAGTGTTGCATGAAGTATACACTGACAGACACCTCTTGCTTCCCAGCATGGCCCCCGAATCCTGACCACGCTGCTGCACTGCTGCTGCTGCGGTCTTTGTGTTCAGCTTCTCACACACACCCAGCAGATTCTCAACCTCTCCTTCAACAAAGTCTCCCGTGGTACATTGTCTCTCCTTTCTCCCAGATTACTGGAAAGTGGGGTTATTGATGTGTCCTGTGATACATGAGCTATCCAGGGGTATAAAGCTGTGAAAGGAAAGAGCCTTTGGGAGAGTGGAGTGCACAGATAAACCATGCACAGAGAATATACGAGGGAGAACATGAGAAAAGTAGGGGACAGTCAGTACACAGAGAGTGGCATCATGGCAACAAGACATCATTTCCTGACTAAACTCATTTCTCTAACTGGGAGTGTTAAAAGCTCATTTCAGGCACTACACACAGTCCCTTGCTAGTTTTTGTGGTTTAACAAGGGTTTTCCTTTTTTTTATTCTGTTTTGTTACTATAGGAAACAACCAGCAAAGAAAACTCTTCATACAGAAGGAAGCAAGAAAAGACTATGCACAGCATGCTGTGAAATGCCTGCAGACACACACTGGGAATACAAACAAATTGTTCCTTATGTTTTCCAGCAACAAGGATCTTAGGGATTACTTATAGCAACAGCAGCTTTAAAAAACAAAGACCAAACAGAACCAGGGAAAAGTACAATTTTAAGACTACTAGCCTTTTTAAGAGGAAGATGGGGTTTGTTTCAGGGTTTTTTTTTCTTTTTATCAGGCCTTAAGTGCAGGTTGTATATCTGCTCTCTTCATGACTTCTCCCTATAGGAGTTAATTGGGTCAAGTGCATTTATGTCTCAGTTTTTGATGCACATGGAAGCAACAGGCAAATTGATGAAAGTGGGCTATAATGGTGACAGGCACATGTGCAAACATGTTAATTCTGTATTCATGAGTTGTTTCATCACAGAGGGATTCCACCAAGGGTCTTAGTAACGACTACATGGGGTTTGTCATATGTAGCTTCTCCTGTGTGAGGCAATCCTAACCTTTGGCTTGTCCATGGTGGTGCTTATGGCTCTGGGATCTCCACAGATATTGACTTGCAGCAGCCACACACGTGTGGCCCCACTGCAGGTAATGCCCAAACACTGGGATGTGGAGCACTGTAAAGTTTGAACACTTGGCTCTCACGTTCAGCCACACCTAGGAAGAAGCTCTGAAGCTCCCTTAACAGCATAAAGCATCCAACAGCATTTGACATGGGGAAATCCCCAGCTGAAATGAGGTAATGTAAAGCTGAGGGAGTCTGTGCTGGGAGTCTGGCAACACTCTTGCCCTAAGTTTTCCTCTGCCATGAAATAGTTTATGTCTTTTCACTCAGAAGAAATTACTTCCTCTGGCAACACCTCTGTCTGTGCTGCCCTGACCTTGAACAGCCTGTGCAGCCCTAGAAACATTCTGGGACAGGGATATTTGAGGGCAGCTTCCTGAAACACTGAGCACCTCCAAGCCCAGGTACCTCGGAATGCAGGTGGGCCTTGGGGCACGAAGTTACCGGTGCAGACCCAGATCCCTGACATCGTGGTGCCTTAATAAAGTTCTGGTTCTGCTGCTGAACTCAAAGTGCCACATCAAGACAGCCGCACCAGCTCGAGGCTCTTCCCTTCCCTCTTCCACTTGTTCCCTCGTGTAGATAACAGTGTCTTTTCTTCCTTCCAGGAGCTTCATACCCTTAGTCAGTGGAGAGGAAATATAGCAACAATGAAGCTTCATGAATTTTATTTGCACAAATAAATCAGGAGCACCTGACAATACGGCAGAAGGGAAAGGGAAAAGCACTGATTTTTTAGGAATCAAATTGGGTGCCGACCCACAAAGGAGAAAAATCCCACTGCCTCCCAGGGCACAGCAGGCGGTGTTAGCAACTGCAGCAACATACTCATGGGCTTTATGCTCCAGGGAACCTTGTTTGTGAACATTTAGTTGCATTTATAGGAGTGCAGGATATTTTATATAATAGTCTGTTCCTTTTGGGAGGTAGATAAGTGCTGGATCCTTATTCTAAAAGCAGCACTGATAAATGATAACCACAAAAATATCTGAATGTCCTCTTTGCTTCCAGAGCTGGGGTTAAGGGCAGCTCAGATGTGCAGTAATGGCTGCAAACGACTACAAATGAGTGATTCAAAGCTCTGCATTTCCACTCAGGTTGAACACCAGGCGTGTGTGTAAGACACACCTCGCCGTCCAGTGGAAGAGGTTCCTGAGAAAGACACATTTTTACCACTTCTGGACACAAAGGAACAACAAACTATCAATACCAATTTCCTCAGTGAGCAGTTATAAAGATACCATTCCCAGCCTGGGCGTGCACTTGTTTCACAATATTTCATGGTGCATTTGCAACAACGTGTCTGTATCTACCTGCTGCAATAGGATGGTTAAATTGCAATAAAAAGCAACTAATTATGAAATAGAGACATTCTGGAAGAATCATTTTGGCATGCCCCACTGAAGAATTTATATTTTTTTTCTGAGAATTTTTTATCTTGCATCTTTTTTCATCATGTCTTCTCCAGAGAAAAAAGATCATTTTCAGTTTTTGGACATACCAAATCACCAGCACAACAGGATAGGATCAACAGGAATTTTCTCTGTATTACCTTATTTCACAGTCTATGTTTGTGTTTAATGTAACATTTGTGTGCTTATCATAATTTCATTACATTCAATGTAGTACCTGGGCAGCACTCTTCAGGAAAACAATGCTTTAGCCCAAAGAGAAGTTAAAAAGATGGGGGGACACAATGAGAGATATTTATGGCTTTTATAGACTGTTTGGACAGCAGAACTCACAGGAGATTTTAGCAATAGGGATACAAAGCTTTAAGCCTGGAAGGAAGAAGGAGGCATGTTTAGCCACTGTTCAAGGCTAGGATGCTATTTTCCATAAATCAGAGTTTTGCACTGTGGCTGAGTGTACCAAGATTTATTTTGCTTTGTCTTTGGATCGTGGGAGTAAAATGCTGGTCTCCTTGAAATATGTGGGATGTTAGTGACTAGGATAATAAAGGCAAGATTTCACCATAGACATTTTGAATTCTCTTCATCCCAGCCTCTCCCAGCAGGCTGGCTGGGACTGTTCCCAGCCTGTTTTGTAGCAGACAGGTGCATCAGGCCAGATGAGCTCGTTGAGACAAAGCCTCCTCCCGCTACTTGCTGTTAACCACTGTTGCCTTCTCCTGGGCTACAGAAAACTGCCATGGGCGAGGAGAGAATCTCCTGGAAGATGGATCCCCAAGGGAGAGCTGCAGGGAACAACATTGCCTGCTGTGGAAAGTTTTCCAAGCGAGCTGCGGTTACCCACCATCCAGATGGTGCATACTCAGTGTTTGCTTTAGAGCAACATTTCCAGATCCAACCCTGCAACTCCCCATCTCTCCCTTTCACAAAGAGAAAAGGGAGTGCTGAGGTCTCACAGCTCCCACTCTTCTGAACACAGCTCCCTCTTTGCCTGGACTTCATCAGTATTACTCTCCCAAGAGCCTTGGAAAATGGGAAAGGAGAAGGAAGAAAGTAGCTTTCTTCTAGGCAGGTTCACAAAACCTTTTGTTTTGCTGGACTGGTTGCAGAGACTCCCCGCACTTACAAGGAAAAGTTTTTGCTCCAATTCCTAATGCTGCTTTTTTCTCTCGGTCCTCTCTGGATGAACCTTTGCCAAGACTTTGGTAACACATGGATTTTGTAGTTGGTGGAGTAATACCCCTTATCCTGTGCACATAGGAGAATGTGTCACCCTGCAGACACTAACAAATTCCAGAGCTTGTATCTTCCTTCCTAAGGAAACAGTGTCTGGGGCAGGGGGTGTTGCTCAGTTAGGAATAATCCCCAGGAGGGATTCAGCACTGGCTGAGGAGGGTTTGCTGGAGGGAGGGCCATAGCTCTCCTCTTCCCATGTAAGTGTCAGATGCAGCATCCACATCCCTGAGCTGTTTTTTTCTGGAAGGACTCTTTGACTTCACCCTGTGCTTCAGCCACAGTCACAGCATCCAGGTCTGCTAGTTCTGCTCCATGCCTCTCATCCCATCTCCAATCACTTGATGCTGGGGAATTGCTGGGAGTACTTGTGTCCCAAACATCTCCTGGGAATTCAGCAGTCTCCTTCCCACGCAGACACCAGCTGGGAGAAATCCATTCCTGCTCAGCTCTGCACCCAGACTGTACACAAGCAATTTTAAATCCAGGGTGTGGACTAGCTGAAAATGACTAAGAAAATGAAAGATGACTAAGAAAAACAAGCTTGTGCACTGTGGAATTATCTCCAGCCTGAAACAGCTGAAGAGCTCTGCAATTCTCCTGCAAAGCCCTGAGAGGTGCACAGATCTGATAACATTGAGGCATCCCAAGAGCCAGAGTCCCTGTCTCCAGCTCATCTGCCAGCAGATGTGCCAAAACACCTCCTCTGGCTGCTGCTCTTCCAGGAGTCTCTATCAGTGGAAAAACCAGCCCTGTCCAGTGCTCTTCACTCCTGTGGAGCACGGGGCTGTGCAAAGGAGTGAGCAAGGTTGTCAGTTCCTGCTGCAGCCCTGTGTCCATGTCCTGTCCATTTGGGACTCCGTGGAAAGCACACCAGGGCTGTGGAAGCTGGTGGCAGGTACACTTGTACAGGCAAACTTGTCTGGGTAAACTTCATTCCTATCACTTGGCTGATTTCTGACCCTCTGCATCTACAGTTCTGTCATTCTCTGCCTTCTTCTGTCTCTTCTTTTGTGGTTTTTCTTTAATTTTACCCTAATACTTCACATAATTCTGGTTGCTATGCAGGGTTTGCAGGCTCAGCCGCCTGTAACAACCCCTCTCCATGGGTGTGTGCAGCTTGGCTGCAGTGAGGACACTTTGCTGATTAATTTGCCTTTTTTTTTTTNNNTTTTGTAGAGTTATTTTAGATGCTTGGAAATAAAATAAAGTTGTTACTGATACCTTCCCTCTCCTAATGTCAATTAACTTCAGCAAATTAATCTTTTTCAAAACCATCCTTTATGTGGTCTAGGCCAGGGTGCAGACAGGAATACAAATTGTATGGCTTAATTTACTTCCCACATTTATTCTCACCAGGGCCATAAGGTGGGTGGAGACGGGCAAGAAAGAAGCACAGTGCAACTGCAAGTCAGAAAGGGTATATTTGGACATGTCCATGGGTCCTGTGCTGGGTCACCACACAGGGTGATGGGGGGAATCCCAGGTGCTGCTTCCTCTACCAGAAGGTGGAGAAAGGGAAGGATCTGAGTCTTGTTTCCCCATTTGCTGAACACATGTCCCTGCACTATAAAAAGAACCATTTGGTGTTTCATAACCCTTTGGTAGTGCCTGAAAGGGAACCCAGTACAGTTTCCAAACTCTTACAACAGGTATGTTGTCACCTTAACTGCTATTCTGATCTGTAAACAGTAAGTTTCCAATAATAATTGCCCAGCCTCTTGATTGCATTGCCCTCCTCTCCCTCCTGCATTGGCCTAGCTGGCAGATCTGGCTGCATTTTAGCAAGGAAGGTCATTCACCACAGCTCCAGCCATGCAGGTGAAGAAATCACATGTTAATGGTGCTTCCCATTTTATGTATCAGTACATTTTATTCATACAGGCAGCCCCAAATTACCTCCTTCATACATAGAGTTGCATGATTTACCTACTTAAATACATCCACCATCAAAATTATCTAGTTAAGTCATGCCCCAGAGATTGAGCCTTGCAGGAATGAAAATGTGCTTTTGAAACAGAAACTTCCTTGAGCTCCTAAACCTCAGAAACAATTGTAAAGCCAGAAGAGTCAATGAAAGAGAAAAAGTTATTTAATGTAGTTTAAGCAGTTGTTGTCAGGGACTGCTTTTCAAATGAGTGAATTCACCTATCGTGGAGGAAAGCAAACTACAATGATGTCTGCCTATTTCAAGACTCAGATATCACCCACTGCAGGAGGGCAGGCTGCAGAGAGCACTGAATTACACCAGTGTATTCCCACTGAGTGAAGAAGCAAGAATAGCTGCTGTGAAGAACCCCTCCCAAAGAGAAGAGGTGCTGGGATGAATGGCATAATGAATTGTGGCTTTCAAGCACACCAATTTTTGCCATTAGTATGATTACACCCCTCTAGAACAACTGGCTCTGCATGGTGGATAGTGGGCAATGCCTGCAGGGCTCCAGGTGGGAGCCAACCTTGGATGCCAGTGGAGTGTAGGAAAAGGAGCAGCTCCTGGTGACACTCATTGCCTGAACAATCATGTGCATGACCAGGAGTCTCCCGTGGTACATTGTTTCAGGATTATGATACTAAAAAGAAGCATTACTGCTAATAAGTGAAAAGTGAAATCAACACCAACCCCTACATATGGGCTGCTTACAGAATTTGTAGTGATTACAACTTCTAATAAACAAAAGATTAGCTCCCACACGAAGAACAAAAGAGTAGAAAGCATATTGAAAAGCAAAGAGAAAAGTTCTCTACCTTGTTTTATGGCTGCAGATTAATAATAAATCCTGGATGAGTCTACAGATTGAAGAAACAAATGTAGGTCTATCAGCATTCACATGAAAAGTGCACTAAATTCTCTTCCCAAACCTTGATAATCCACTCATAGTCCTTATGTCTGTGGCATATCTACTCAAAACCAAAAAGCCTTTTATTATTAGTTATTTAACTGCACATATCCTTCTCATCTCCTAAAAAACCCTCCTTTTTGTGCCACCCTCGTGTAAGGAGCAGTTTCAGGGTAATCAATTAAAACACAGTCATGAAATGAGCAAAACAGAAAAATCTCACTGTTTGAAACAATCTGTAGCCTTCCTCCCTGTCCCTGGTAAAGCCCCAGGGTCTTCATCAACACACAGTGTGAGGGTGGAAGTTAACAGGCTTAACCATGGGGAGAAGAGCAGAGGCTGAATAATCCCTCACTTCTCCATCAATAGCAAATACCTGCTGCTCATTGAAGGGACAAGAAACCCGGAGCCAAGGGGATCCCAGGACCAGCAGGGCAGGGGTCTCCCCAGTCAGTGCTTGCACCACAAGACCATAATCAGAAAAGCCAGGCAGGCTGAGAGACAGCAACCAGCATCGCCAAGGATCCAGGTCATCAGACAAGCTCATGGTAACAGAGCAGAGTGAAAGTTAAGGGAGGGGAAAAAAAGTCTACAGGCCAAACCCAGCAAAACAAAGCAGGCATAGACCAAGAATGAGCTCCCAGAGTTGGGTTTAAATTGAGCCCCTGTGCTAATGGGCGGGGCTCGATTTGTGAGTAGAAGTCCCAGGCAAGGCTGGTCAGGGCATTAGGGACACCACGGCCCTGACATCTGCATCTGAACAGGGACAGTGTCATCATACAGGGGAAAATCCCCTGGTATGGACAGTTATCAAAGTAAATTCCATGGGAAAAAGCTCACTGTAGCATTGAAAAGGAGGTATTGGCAGAGCACTGGCAGTAAAAACCTATTCACATTGGTCATGGATTTGGTCACCTGCCCTGCCCCACAGATAATGACAGACAAGTAGAGCTCGCTGTAGGCAAAAGCAAAGTGAACAGCAGCCTCCCCTAGGTCTGTGACCCAGCTCTTCTCTTGGCAGGAGGTTGCCTTGTCTTCTTGGAGTGTTGTAAAATTTGGTTGTGCCTCCAATAAGGACCAGCCAAGAGCTGCCTGCTAGAAAGACATAACCACCTGGTGCCTTCTTCTCGTAGCTTCGAAAGCACAGCTGGGAGCAGGGCAGTCCTGACCAGCAGGTGGGTTTATTTTCCACTAAAAAACATGAGGGGGGGGTGTGATTTCTTTAACTCTTTACTCTCTTCTTGTCCTGGGTGAGTGAAACATCCTGGGGTGCAGAAAGCCTGTGTTGGCCAGGAAGGAGTCAGCATATTTCAGGGGTGGTGTTAGGATGGATGTTGTGCTCACCTTATTGCTCCTGCTGCAACCACCTGTCTGGGAAGGAGGGCTTAAAACGAGGAAGCTGAAGCTGGGGCTTGTAGAGAGGTCTGGTTTCTTAGTCTGGGCTTAAAAAGAGCAAGCTGAAGCTGAGGCTCGTGGAGAGGTCTCATTTCTTAGTCTGGGCTTAAAAAGCAAGTAGTGTGATGCCTTCTTGTAAGACTGCATTTTGTTTGTTTGCTTGCTTCTCAGTTGCATCATAGCATGTGGTTCTGGTAAAGAAGAGCAAGAAGAAAGCTATGTTGAAATATTTTTGACACTGCTGTGAACTTGCTGATGGGCCTTCCTAAGGTAGTTCAGTGATGCACTTACATATACTGGAGCTGTGGGTTTAACTTTGCCCCTCTGTGGGAGGTCTGAGCACTGTGGGTGTCTGTGAGTTCACTGCCAGCCTCATAGACTTCACCCTTGGAGTGGGTGACTAAGCAGGGTGAGCCTGGCTTTAGCCAGCACCCTGCTCTGGGGATTGCCAGGAGCAGCTGTGTGACCTTTTGTAATGAGGTGTTGCCTTGTATTAGTTCATAAACTTGTTACTTTTAATTCTTTAAGTATACCACTGACTCTTCTATGAGCAAAAACACCCTGTCTGGATCTCTCTGCCTCCTGTTATATCATCATATCTTTGCTATTTCCCTTACTTGCTTGGAACTGTAAACCCTTCCAGTTTCAGCTGGAAGAAGTGGTGCCTTGTTTTACCTTCCTGCACCTAGTGTTTGGAAATGGAGTGTTGGAAGCTGAAGAGTGTTTCAAGCGAGCAGTGCTACACTGAGTTATGCAGTGACGTTTGAGTGTTTCAATACTGAAATCCTCCCCAGAGCAGTTCACCATTGGGTAAAGAAACCAAAGTGCCAGCTTTCCAAGCAGAGAGATCTTGCTTTGTAGTGACACTGAATCCTTTCTGGATTGGGCGATTGCGGAGCCTAACCGGCAGAGGAAGTGTTCGAGTTGTTTCATGCGGTGGGATTTCCCTCGAACTTGCCCGTACCGCAGCTCCCCTGCTGCTGCTCCGCAGTGGCTGGTTCTTAGCCCCTTCTAGCGGAGGAAGGAGGAGGCTGCAGGCTCAGTGTTGAGGTGCAGGTGAAATCCAACCTGGATATCATGGCGCTGGTTAAATGCCCGTGAGGCTGGAGCACCACAAACCTAACAGGCCCCTCTGAGTTGTGGCTCCCTCGTGACTCCTTGGCCGAGTCCTTCAGCACAAAGCTCAAGGATACGTTGTGATATTTGAAATCGGGTGAACTTCTGCTTCTGATTTTCCACTTCCCCCTGCATGACTGCTTGAGCCCTTCTCTCAGGATGGAAACAACTTGGCAGCACCATCAGGTTTCCCATCCTGTAGCTGGGATGTGCTCCCTGTGAGGGACTGGCTGGAGTGTGTCCCTTTCTTTCACCATGGGACAGTGCAGCAGTAAGCAAAGGGACCAGTAAATGGCATCCGAAACAAGCACCAAATAGAGAAATGAGGAATTTCAGAGACTAGTAAAGGCATGTGGAAAAGGAGGCAACTCAGACGTGGTTAATGGTGAATGGTGGTGTGATGCAGAGCACTGTGTGACACCCCTGGCCACAGAAGGTCTCCAGGGAGCACAAGTGGTGTCACCATGGCACTGATATCTGTGTCTCTTCAGTGTCAGGTGACACAACAGGTTAGACCCGACATTTGAAAGAGAAGGGTCTAAGAAAGGGCACGTTCACCAGCAGTAGGAATTGTGCTGTCACTAGAGTACTTGAGAAACAATTGCTGTGATGTATGGTCCCATCAAACCCAACACATTTGTGCCAATGGTGAGGTTTGATTTATTAATTGCTTTGTATAGGGTGTCATATGCTGACTCCGAGCTGTTTGGGTTGCAGAGTTGAAATTCATCTGACTGGGTCTCTGGACTGCACCTTGATAGTATGTGCTGTTTCCAAGCATTCTGTCACAAGCTTTCAGTTCCCAGAAATCTTGGTCAAAGCTCAGGATGAAAGAATCTGGAGGTATTCTTGTGTCAGGGCACTGAAGGCAAAGCTGAGTTATCCTCATGTAAATGGGATATGTATTTTTCTCTTGCTCTAGAGGGAGCCTTCATAGAGCCTTGTCCGGTGGCTGAGTAGTTTAGGAGAAGTTTCTATAACTCCCATGGAAAGCAGTTGCAAGGACATTTTGGCTCCCTACGTGTTCTGTAGATTACACGTTTCAGAGCATTTAATGAGGGGTGTGGAGTCCTTTTCAAATCTTCCCTTCCACCTCTTTTATAGATCCTGCTATAGGGAAGCAGGCTCAGAGTATCCAGAACAGTACTGACCTCCCAGTCAGGAAACTGAGCAACAGTGCACCAGAGTTACTTGATTGACACTTTTATCTGGGCAGAAATCTCAGGACTGAAGTCTCCATGCATTGAGATCAAACTTGATGATCTGATCAGAAAAGCCATGGAAGGTACTACTTTGAAAGTACCTTTTCCAAGTGGAATAAAACTTCATAAATTGTGCTCTGCTGGACAAGAAGAACACAGCCAAGTGCAGAAGTGCTCATGGTTATGAGAGAATCAATTAGGGCATGTTGATGAATAATGCATGTGCAGCTTAGGAGAGATGGATGACATCGGTTTTATTTTTGTACTGTTAATTGAGAGTGATTCTAGGACAGAAAAAAGCACAAAGGGAAGATGGGGAGATTCTGGTCATGGTGTAAGAAGCTGGAGGCTCATCAACAATGCTTCCTGTCCATTAAGCTGTAAAAACCTCAGGAAGAGGAATCGTACTTATGTCCTCTACAGCTCCTAATCCATGTAACTGATACTGCCTGAGAACCCCATTCAGACTGTAAATGATATGAGCATTTAAAGAGTTAGAAGTTGAAGCTGTTGCTTTGAAATCTGATGGCCTTTCCTGTATTAAGATAATGTCTGCCTTGCTCTTTTGGGATCCAGTTGTAGGGCATCAATCAGTCAGCTTTATTTATCCCTAGAGGTGTGGCTCTGCTGTTCCTTGGAGGTGTAGGGGTCTCCAAAGGAGACCTGGTGTAGTGGGGTGTTGGAGAAAGCCTGGGACCCTGGTGGGGAATGTTCTCTTGCCACTCACATATTCCATCTCCACACACTGATCTGCAGGTCAAAAGCAACCGTTCTTCAGATCTTATGGGTCTCCCCTTGGGTCCGTGCACTGACTGGGTTTGAAAAAGCAGAGTGTCAACTCTGAGACTGAAATAAGTGCTGCAGGCTAGAGCAGGAGCCTGGCAAAGCAGGAGGAGTGCTCCATGTCCCTTTGCTTTGGTGCCTGCCAACATCCAGCTACGTGAATTTCCCAGTGCTGGGTGCCTGCCCATCTCAGAGCAAAACCTGCTGCAGGTGCTCAGTCGTATTCAGCTGAGGCAAAGGACATGAGGGAAGGGCAGAGGTCACATGCTGTGGTGAGCAACCAACCACTGGCCTGAGGAACTGTGATGGTTGTTTGTAGAGCACTTCTGTTGATGGCTGATGTGTGAAAGGCTGCGAAAGCACTTGGGGGATTGTGTAGGTGGCTGCTCCACTCAGGCTGTGGGGCAACCACTGATCCCACCTGGAAGATTTCAGACCATTTCTTTGTTTGCTTATTCTGGGAGGAGTCACTGCTACAAACTAATCCTCCACCAGAGATGGTAAAGGACAGCTGGTACCTGCTTAAAAGGAGCCAGACCTGATGTGTGTGGTGGGACTTGAGGGTACTTCCCTGAGAAATAACACCTGAGTTTGCTACCTCAGTTCTCTCTGGATGATGTAACTCCAGCCTCAGCATAGCAAAGCAGCAGTCATAACCCACACTTGCTGCTTGGACTGAATGTTTTTGGTTGTGGCATCTGTGGGTGCCCTGAGGCTGCACCACGAGCTGCCTGCTGGGGAAGCGTGGGAGATGTGGAGCTGTGGGAAGGGATGAGCCCTGCAGTGGGACTGTGCAGGCAGCTCCCCTGTGCAGACCCAGCCCAACATGTCCACCAGACAACATGGGTGTCAAACTGCAAAGGTTCCTTGGCTGTGAAAGATAGTGGTTATACATCTATAGAAACCAAGAATAATCTTCTAGGCTTTCTGTTTTAGCTAACTTTATAGAAATAAGGAGGAGGTGCTTAGCTGCTGGAGTGCTCAGAGGAGTGGTATGGGAAGCAGCCACCCTTAGCTGGGCTGTGCTTGTCCGTGTTGCTGCGGGACAAATGCCTGAAGCATAACATGTTATAATGTTGTCTTACAGGATAAAAGCCCATAAGAACTCCTCGCTGCTCTGCTGGGCGTATTCTGCCTGCTTTAACTCAGACTTGTTCCATTGCCTCTGAGGCCTCTCCCACCATCCCTCTCTCTGAAGGTCTCCCCTGTGTGACAGGCTGAGGCAAGGAAGGAAAATCTGGACTTTCACATCAGGTTTAACAGCAGAAGGTCCTGTAGAGGATTTGGATGTGTCTAGGTGCGGAGGGGGGTAAAGGCTTACTATGATCCCTCATGCCTCTGCCAAGTCCCCTGGGGCACGCTGTTTGTGAGATGGCTCTATGGTGCTATGGCCTTTTTATTCTGAATCAGATCTGGCTTCCCTGAAACCCAGGAGGCCCCTGAAGTACTCACAGTTGAGTTACACTGATGATGCTCAGGTTGCTTGTGCATATCCAGACCTGACACCAGTCTCCCGCTTGTATTTTTCTTGCTCTGGGTATTTGAGTACCACCCTGGGGAACCAGACAGGCACTTTCTTTGCTGGCTGTGCTCTTTTTCTTCCCTGTAACAGACAAAAACACAGAGCTCGGGCTGCTGTGCGGGCTGAACATCTCGGTGTGGTATCAGCAGAGTGTCCTGGCAGTGACAGAGGCTATGGACATGCTGGACTCTGTGTCTGTGGGACCACAGCCAGCTCATGAAGGTGAGCAAATGAGCTCAGCACTCTCATCTGAAATGACTCCTGCACTTTTGGATACCCCTGGTTTGTGAGACCTTGAATTTTAAAGAACCCTGGGGAGGCTGCAGAAAGGTTAGAGTTTAACAGGCTGAGGGAAGTGGAAATGTCGAGCTGGAGAAGAATTTGGGTGGACTCAGTGATGGTTGCCCAGTCCCTGTGGGCAGGGTACGGAGGCAGCAGAGGCAGGTTCGTGGCAGGAGAACAGGGAACAGCAGTGGTGAACTTAAGTGGATCCTGTATCACTGGGTATGAGAAAAAAGTTCTCACCCGTGAAGAGCCCAGCACTAGAGCAGGGGCTCAGAGCCTGATGGACTTTTATGCATGTGGAGGGCTTTAACCCTGATGGGACAAGGCCCAGAGCTAAGCTTCTTGTTGTCCCTACCCTGAGGGCGGCTGGAAGAGAGGCCCCCGAGGCCACTCAGCCTTAATGACCACGGGTCCCTGCGGCTAATTAGCAGCTTTCCGCGGGCGGTGGGAGGTTGCCCCTTGCAGTCGCTCTCCTCACAGCCGATGGCACCGGCAGAGGCAGCCCGGGCCCCGCATCCCGCCTCAGCCCGCTCCAGCCCCGGGACCCTTCGGGCCGCGGCGCCCCGCGGGGCCGGGGGGAACCTTTCTGCGCCCTGCGGAACCTTCGCGGCGGAGGCGCCTGTTGCTGCCCGGGGGACGAGGCGGGCGCTGCGACGGGGGGCGGCCCCGAGCGGCGGCGGAGCCCGAGGAGCGGCGGAGGCGGGAGG